>JAAIXJ010001769.1:1273055-1427324 GCA_013403705.1 Heliconius hermathena | reverse complement strand
GAGACAGAAAATATATAGTTTGTATTAATCATAATTAACTATGTTATTTATGTGTATTGCCATGCATATTTTATTTTATTTATTTATTTATTTTTAACTTATACCCAAGGTACATACTGTTACAATGTGGTATATAGCAGTGCAAATTAATAATTATATAAACGTGTATAATTATGTCGTTATAACTTTTTGAGATATAATTTATTTTTTAAAAAAGATCAAAGGTTAATTGACTTTTTAATGATCGTAAATTTCATGTTCTTTATCAGAATGTTGTTTATAGGTTCATTAAACTTTAATTAGTTAATTATTATTAGAGGGAAATTATTAGAGGGAAAAAAAACAGGTCAATTGCAAGTCGGACTCGTCTATAGAGGGTTCCATATAAATTTCAACTATTTCAAATTTCAAGGAGAAGTGCAGCTTATAATAGTTGATTTTTTCCATAAAGAGTGTTTGAATCTCTTGAAAATCTGAGTGTGTGAATTATATTTTAACATAATCATTAGAAAAATGATTATGTTAACACATAAAACACTTTGAGGCCAGTCGTGTTGCAGGGGCACAAAGTGTGACTGTAAAATCGACTGGTTGTGGGTTCGATCCCCACTCGAGGAAATATTTCTTAACATTTATATTTTCATTTCTTCGCTCTGGTGTCGAGGCAAAGCTCGGCGTTGAGTTCCGCCACTCAACACGCAATGCCTCCAGGACTCGGCGTAAAATGGGAAGCGGAGTGTCTTAACACTAGGTTCCCTCTGCCTACCCTTCTGTATTCGGAATACAGCGTGAAGCTAATTTATAAAACATCTAGTAGTTTAAATTTTTCAGATTTTCCCTTTGGTAATATTGTAAATTCTCACTCTGTGCCAATTTCATAATTTTAGGTCCACGGGAAATGCCCTATGGATTTTGATGACGCGTCGAATTTCCTAGAAAATACAGTAAAAACTATGCACAAAAGCAGTCTGTTGATTGTATTGACAAAGCTTGAGTTAAAAGGTACCGTAGACCGCAATATTTGATATTAATTTCCGTTTGATACCTCTACGCGATATTGAAATAAATGGTCCCGACAGACTGACAGATATACAGAAGAATAGAACAACAAAGTGATCCCATAAAAGTTCTTTTTTTTTACTTTTCAGGTCAACTCAAAAAAGCTGCCTTCGAGCTGGTAGTAGCTGTTTTTGTTACATACAACGAAAGCTTAAAGATCTAAGGTTTACAAAAATATTTGTATGAAAAATATTTTGAATTTAAAATTATCCACTTTCGTTTTCTTCCTTATTCTTATTTATTATGTAAAGATACTATAAAAATACAGATAAAAGATAAGAGATTTTATCTTTTAATTGGCACTTTATTCTGCGGATGCACTCTCCGTTGTTTGTGTATCGCGGATATCGCTATCAGACACTAAGGGTCGTCTCGATAACGCCTTCATGAATACAATAGATATTCAAGTATTTATTAAAATATGAAAAAAATCTTGATATTATTAATAAATAATTTCTATTTTCAATTTATTTTCTTGTGAAGTTAGATCTGGTATTTGTATGTTAATTTTATTACAACAATTGGGTTATCTCATTGAAATAAATTAAAAATTAAATCAGCTTCACGCTGTATCCCGCACACAGCAGGGTAGGCAGAGGGAACCTTGTGTTAAGACACTCCGTTCCCCACTTTCTGCCGAATTCTGGAGGTATTGCGTGTTGAGTGGCAGAACTCAACGCCGCGCTTAACCTCGACACCAGAGCGAAGAAATGGAAATATAAATTTAAGTAAATATTTCATCTCCTCGAGTGGGGTCGAACCCACAACCAGTCGGTTTTGCAGTCACACCTCGTGCCGCTGCGCGACGACTGGCCTCTCCTGGCCGCATTTTCCGTATTTTGTGTAGGTATAATTTGAATACTGCAACAGTTGTGGGTTCGATTCTCAGTCAGGGGAATGATTATATAATTATTTCGATTTCCCAACGAAGCGCAGCGTAAAAAAAGCCACTCGATACGTGGCTCCAGAATTCAGTTGAAAGTGGGAAGCGGAGTGTCTAAACACTAGACTGCCTACCCTAATAATTTCGTAAAGCTGAAAAAAAATAAATTAAGTTAAATAAATTATAGCTTAATCTCTTCGGACGAATTTTAAACAAGAAAATTGAGGATACCAAACTATTTAAGAATTAATGGCAGTATCTCTTTCATTAATTAAGAAAATGAGATTTTCTTTCTAAATAAAATTGCTCTTTTGTATCATGTACATGTTTTGCCTAAATTATAACGTTGAATTAAGTTTTTATAGCACTTTTATGTGTCTTTTTTGTATTTTATAGTAGGCAAAGGAACCTGGGAACCTGGGAACCTGGGAACTTAGAATTAAGACACCCTGTTTCTCATTAAGACATTTCCGTTTCCCATTTTCCGCTAAACTCTTGAAACTTTGCAGGTTGAGTGGCGGAACTCAACGCCGTGCTTTCTTTTTAACTTTATACTTTTAAAGCAGTTAAAGAATGTAATCTACTATCATTTGTATGTTGCCTAACTGCTATCGCTATGGTTATGGATTTGATCTCTCTGGGGAATGATTATATTTAGACTTAGATTATTATAATTTCTTAATTCTTATAAGAATAACGTGGCGCTGAGTCCCGCTTCTCAGCGCGGTATACCTCAAAAATTCGGCGAAAAGTGAGGAACGAAAGTGTTTTAATGAGGAACCGAGTGTCTTGACTAGATTTCCTCTGCCTCCCCTGTGTATCCATGGAACAGAGTATCCAGACACTAGATCACTCTTTGACACTCTTTGTTTATCTTACCGAATAAAACGTAAAGATATAAACATTATAAGCTCAAATTATAATGATAATATAGTTAACATGTACCTTCCCTTTTTCTGACCACAAATTTTGGGTTGCGTAGGTGGAATGATACACATTTATAGTAAACCTTTTAGTATAAAATTATTCTTCCATTAAAGGTTGGCGAATAAAATATAATCAGCCAATATTATTATACATCAGAGTACCATTGACCTATATGAATATACCAGCTTCTCCCCGCAACCTCTAATGCTGGGAGGCAGACAGCATTTGACTGCAAACGCTACGGTTATGGGTTTAATTCCCAATGGGGGATTTTTTCTTTTTTCAGCTTCACCATATACCTCACATGTGGCAGTGTAGTCAGCGTGAACCTTGTATTAAGACACTCCGCCTCTTTTTTTCCGCAGAATAATGGAGGCATTGAGTTGCGAATAATGGAGTGATGGAACTCAACCGCGCTTTTGCTTCGACACCAGAGCAAAGAAATTAAAATTTTAAATATAATGAAGGGAGTGCGTGGACAGTCCTGACTCCTTAGGTCTTTCTTCATAGTCGGAACGTGGTGAAGTCAGGTGACGTCTCAGTTGATCTGGAATGCTCTTTACAGCGTCACCGGAAGAGGAGAACGCGGAGAAAACCATGAAGAAAAAATATGAGCTTTGAAGGATGCTCGTGAAGAGTTGGCGATCGCAGGGGAATGCCATGCGTACGTTAATCAGGGGGATTTTGAACCGTTGGGCCCCGTCGCGCCGAGTTGCGGACGTGCCTTGAGATAAGACTGGCCTCGTCACCTCTTACGAAGGCAGAGAGCTTAGAGACTGAAGAACGAATGCTGCCTACATACTGGACATTTGCGGCTGTAATTGGATCGTCGGAATCTAGAAGGAAGCTGCGAGGGCGAGGGCGAGAAGCGGGTGAGGATTAGGAGCGTACTTTAGCGCTCTGACAATGAGTAGGTTGGTTGACATTGAAAACTGAGAATGCTGTCGTCCTCTGAATACACCCAAGACAATCAACTTGACGTTCTATACTGTCCGTATTCTATACTCTGAGGCTATTGCCTCAATTGAATATTTTCAATTTCTTCGTGTGGGAACCCACAAGCTGTCACGTTTACAGTCACACTCTTGAACTCCTAAAGTCATAGGGAATATCGCCAAGCGGATAAAACCGCGAGCGGGTCGCTAGTATAATATGAAAAAAGCCTATATTCTAAAATAGTTCTACATATAAATAGCCATATGTAGAAATTATATCTAAATGTTTATGCAAATTGCGAACCCAATCCAACAGTCAACGGGCATCTTATCTCATCATTTCACATATTAAACAACTTGGAAAATTGCCAGAGAACTTAACCGTGGATTAAACAGAATTGTTTTCATTCCATTACACTATTCCTCAGATAAAATATATTAGTCGACCAGCAATGAATGGTAGATGATACTTCGCAAGCGAAACGGTCGTTTCAACTTTTGATATTGTTATGAGATTTAGCTCGCTTAGTTTTATTATTCTAATTTGTGTGTATAGTAATGTATGAAGTTTTAATCTGATTTAGTTTAGAGATGATCTTTTTTTTTCATTTTGAGATGTCTTATTATTTTTGTTTTATCTTTACACTGTATTCCTTATATTGTAGGGTAGTCAGAGGGAATCTGAGAACCTATTTTTAAGACACTCTGTTCCGTTTCCCATTTTAGAATTTTTTTGTTGGCGGAAGTCAACGGCTGGCTTTGCCTTGTTACTACTATATTTCATTTCTTCAAGTGAGAATCGAATCCACAAGCTGTCGTGTTTACAGGCGCTCGCTTGTGCCCCTGCACCACGACTAACCTCACATAAATAAATACCTACATATATAAGTATATTTATTTTCTACTCATTATTACTATTCTATTCAACTTATTACTATTCGATTCTACCATATAACATGTAGTGTCTCAAAATTGAAGGAAAATATGGAAGAAGTTTCTTTAGTCAGGACTTCAACTAGTGTCTCGTTCCTGTACCTACACATTTGTTCCGAAATTTAATAGATATGATGTCTTTTGCTTTACATACTTTACTGCATTTAGTAGAGTAGGGAGAAAGAATATTGAAGAAGTATAAAACACTCCGTTCTTCGCTAGACAGCGGATTTGGAGAGATTGCGTGTGAAATGGCGGAACTCAAAATACTTTATCAGTTTGAGTAGGAATCGAACTCAGAACCACCACGTTTATGTAACATATAACCACCAGCACAAGAACCACAAAAATGACCTTTCAAAAACAAATTTATTGAACTCTACAAAATGTCAAAAGTGAAAACTGAAAAAGAGACTGAACACCGTAATTTTAAATAACGACCTTGAAAAAGAGCCGACTGTTAAACATCCTCGCAAATTGCTTTGTCGTTTCATTTCTGAAATGGTGTTTTTTTTTTTGCGCAGATATTAAAAAGAAGGGTCTCGTTGCAATATTTCAAAGTGAGTGTAGTTTGTTTAGTATATTTTTGTGAAATCGTATGTATATGGTATGATAACTTGGATTTTTTATTCATTTTAGGGTTCCATTTTTTTTATTTTGACTAACGATTGACGACGAAAGTCATTTATTGTTTTGGAGCCACCAAGTTTTTCATCTGTCTGTTTGTCTGTTTCTCTGTAGGTAGAAGTATCTCTAATTGCAAGAATGGTGGGTTACATCGAAACAGTTAACTAACACTAATTATAAAATAAAATAAATAATTCAGCTTCACGCTGTATCCCACACACTGCAGGATAAGCAGAGGGAACCTAGTGTTAAGACACTCTGTTCCCCACTTTCTGCCGAATTCTGGAGGCATTACTTGTTAAGTGGCAGAACTCACCGCCGCACTTGTCCTCGACACCAGAGCGAACAAATGGAAATATAAATTTAAGTAAATATTTCATCTCCTCGAGTGGGGATCGAACCCACAACCAGTCGGTTTTACAGTCACACCTTGTGCCCCTGCGCTACGACTGGTCTCAACACTAATTATCCAACACAATATTAAATTCTCTACCAGTACTTCCTAAGATTAGCGCCCTCAACCATGCAAACACTTGAGCTTTGAAATAATAATATAGGTTTATCCTTAAATAAGCTAGTAATAAACGAAGGTATTACAAATTCATAGTATAAATTCTGTATTAACCGTTCAAGAAATTTATTTTTAAACCTATTTTAAGCGCTAGAACTCCCTAACGTAAGTAACTTACATTGATATAAATGTAGTAAAGTTTATATAAGAATTATAGGAAACTTTTTTCATATATTTTTTTTCAGCTTCACACTTTACACGGAAAGGTCGGCAGAGGGAGGAGGGTGTTAAGACATTTCGTTCCTCATTTTTCGCTGAATTCTGGAAGGATTGCGTGTTGAGTGGCGGAACTCAACGCCGCGCTTTGCCTCGACACCAGAGCGAAGAAAAAAAATATTTCATTTGAGGAAATGAAAAATATTTCATTTCCTCAATGAAATGAAATATTTTTTCGGGTTCGATTCCCGCTTGAGGAAGCAGGAATCGAACCCGCAACCTGTGGCGTTTACAGTCACACGCTTGTTGTGAAATTCTTATGCGCTTGTTACAACTTATTTATGTTGTTAGCATCTCTGTAGGGAGATTTTTATAAACTTCCACAGAATACATTTCCTAAATGAGAAATAACACTTTAAAAATTTAAAAAATATTTTAAAATAGTATTCTCTCTGGCCAAAGGACAATTCTTAGTAATTATCTTTGGTTAGCGGAAATTTGTAAAAAAAATTCCCTACAGAGATGCCAACCACATAAATAACTTGTAACAAGCGTATAAAAATTTCGACCTAGCTCGATGAGAACGTATGGCATAGTGGTCAGAGCGCTTGGACGGTTTTCAAAGAGACGCGGGTTCAAATCCCGCTACGTTCAAATTTTTATACGTTTTCTTATTAAGTAATAATTTAAAATTTTAAACAATGTAAAATAAATCGTGCAGGTACTATTAACTATAAAATTTTGCTTTAGTAATGTTAAAAAAACATATTGACTATGTACATTAAGTTTACTGAAAGTAAAGTAAGTTTAGTATAGTAAGTTACTTCCACTAATGTAAGTACGTACAGTGTTATATGATATTTTAAGTGAACATAGCGCCGTGTTTACAACCGCGCCTCGTATCGATCATTTGAATATATTGACTGAGGGAATGTATTTTGTTTAATTTTTAACACTTTTTTTTTAGGTCGACGTATTACTATGTAGGTACTTTAGTTGATCGAGGCCGATCGTGGCGCAGTGGCACTAACGTGTGACTGTAAACGCGACAGGTTGTGAGTTCAATTCTCACTCGAAGAAGTGAAATATTTATTATTTTCCTGCTCTGGTGTCAAGGCAAAATGGCGGCGATGACCTCAGTCACTTAACACGCAATGCCCTCAGAATTCGTCGGTAAATGTGAGTCGCAATACTCTAACACTAGGGCTCCCCAAAAAAGTTTGTAAATCTAAGAAATTAAATTTAACTCACTTTTAATAAGTGAGTCAGTTTCATATCAGTTATAGGTCCAAGGACACCTTTTAGCATTTGTATTATAACATTTGGTGATGAAAAGCGTGTTTTTCCCGTTTTTTAAATTCTATATTTTTAACACATACATACTCGTACGTATAAGCTTTTTAAAAAACTTTCTACATTAATTATTTCAAATTCTGAAAGCATCGTTCTCTACGATCTATTTATTTACTAAATTAAAAACATATATTTACTAAAACATTTCTCTGAAATGATGATCTGCGCCAAGTTTTTCTTTTTAATAACATTCATCATTTCAAGGTAGTTTTCTATCTGATAGATCTATGATCTTGATTCTGATCTTTCTGATTCTATTCTTAACTGAAATAAGAATATTTGTTCAGCTTAATCAGTTCTTAATGATTATGACATCATATAACAACTTGACGAGTTAACTTTGAGGCCAGTCGCGGCGCAGGGGCACAAAGTGTGACTGTGCCGACTGGTTGTGGGTTCGATCCCCACTCGAGGAGATGAAATATTTATTTAAATTTATATTTCCATTTGTTCGCTCTGGTGTCGAGGCAAAGTGCGGCGTTGAGTTCTACCATTCAACACGCAATGTCTCTAGAATTCGGCAGAAAGTGGGGAACGAAGTGTTTTAACACTAGGTTCCCTCTGCCTACCCTGCTAATTTAAATCTGATGAAGCTGATTTAATTTAATTTAACAACTTGACATATTAAAATCTAAATCTATATTATAAAATAACCATGTTAAAACAACATTAGAAATATATTTTTATGTGTTAAAATTAAACAGATCAACCGGAAATCTGTTTGATATCGTGTATACGTATACACGTCCTTATAAAGACCGCTATTTCGGAGAATGGCAGTTTTAGAACATACATACATACATATTCCTTTAATTAAATTCTTCTATTGTAAGGGAGTTGAGACCAGTCGTGGCGTAGCGGCACGAAGTGTGACTGTAAACCCGACTGGTTGTGGGTTCGATCCCCACTCGAGGAGATGAAATATTTACTTAAATTTATATTTCCATTTCTTCGCTCTGGTGTCGGGGACAAGCGCGGCGTTGAGTTCTGCCACTCAACACGCAATGCCTCCAGAATTCGGCAGAAAGTGGGGAATGGAGAGTCTTAACACTAGGTTCCCTCTGCCTACCCTGCTGTGTGCGAGATACAGTGTGAAGCTGATTTTTTTTTTATTGTAAGGGAATGTACTAACAATTTTAGAATGAGAATAATTTGAATGAGAACAAATTGAGAATAGAGAGACGAATTTACATAGAAAGCGGAGAACGAAATCACTTAGCACTAGCTTCTTTCCTACCCTGTTACATGCGGAATAAGATATTGAGGCCTGTAAACGTGACAGTTTGTGGATTCGATTCCCACACGAGGAAATGAAATATTTAATATTTTAATATAATATCTTCTCTTTCAAAAGTCAAATTATATAAAACAAGGCAAAAAGGCATCCGCTCAAATCTTTTAAATGGGTCAAGTTGAAATGTAATGTCACGCCGCGCCATTGGGCCCAAATCGCATTAGGTATTAAGATCACGGCAGAATTTACTAGCACTTTATGCTAGCTAGACGGATGACCCAATTTTAGCGTCTACATCCTATACTATTTGGTTTTGTAAGTATATTTTTATATGTTGTTATTGATTTTAGCGTTTTTGTTTTAGAATTTGGTTTGTTTTAGATCTAAATATTATCGTGAGTTTATATTTAAATTTAAATTAAATCTTATTAAGACAGTCGCGGCACAGGGGTATAAAGTGTGACTGTAAAACCGACTGGTTGTGGGTCCCCGATCCCTATTCTAGGAGATAAAATATTTATTTAAATTTATATTTCCATGTGTTCGCTTCGGTGTCGAAGGCAAAGCGCGGCGTTGAGTTCTGCCACTCAACACACAATGCCTCCAGAATTCTGCAAAAAGTGGGGAACGGAGTGTCTTAATACTAGTTTCCCTCTTGCTGTGTGCGGGATACAGCGTGAAGCTGATTTATTTATTTATTTTTTAAATCTTATTAAAATAAAAGAAAACCAATGTGAATCATCAAAAACCTCTATAGCTTCCCACAACTACGGCACTTAGGATTATAAATACATATAAAGACTAATAAGCACATTAAGTCACGCATTCGAGTAAAAGTAGCAATTTAGACTAGGCAAAAGGAACAAAGCACTTACACTCCATTTCTATTTTCCGCTCAATTATCTTGACCCTATGTCTCAAAAATTGGACTAGTGGAGGAAATCAACGCCGTACTTAGTCTAAACCAGAGCGGTGAGAATAAAATAATAATACAAATAATATTATTCCCCCAAGTGCATGAGATTCGCTCAAGGATACAGCAGATAATGGGAAAAGGAAGCGTCTAAACACGCTGGTGCTCGTTATGTTACTTATGTATAAAAATATGGGGCTGATTCGACCTCACTAACTGAAAGTTCTCAAAAATAGGTCACACAGGTGAACTTGTTAATTGTAAATAGAGTGTCTTAACACTAATATCCCTATACCTACTCTGCCAGGGGGATAAAGCGTGAAGCTATAAGTATACACTAAAAAATAAAATAAAAAAAGGAACTTAAGTAAGCATCGAACTCCCAAGTATCGTGTTTGCACTTAAGCGAGAAGAGAGAGAAAAGTACTTTCTTTGCCACTAAGTACTTGTTTCTTTCCCGTGACACAAGCACAACCAACGATCGTTAGTCTATAAAGTTTTATATGGAAGCTCGGAACAATAGCCTCGAAAGTTTGTCATGTTTTTGAAAGTCGAGCCATGTATATATATTATATATAGGAAAATGGATAATGCCTTAATGTTCCAATGTTTCTATGTAGCGTAGCGATACAGCAAAAAGAGAGCACAGTGACGCAACACTATTTTTTATTGTCTGTTATAGAACAAGTACGGGCTTCGGTAGTTGTTAGTACCAAGCAAGTGAACAAATTGTCACACGTACATCGCCTGTACGTACATTATCGGCTGCGCGTTCATTATTATATAGAATATCTAGTCAAACTGTAAAATAAATAATATTTCAAACATTACCTACATTTTTTAGGTATTCTTTATATTGCTCAGGTGTTTATATAGAATAACGAATTATACAGATTATTAATAATATATAAACACAGATTATTACATTCTATTACCTGTTTATTACATATTTCTTACTTAACATTCTTAAGAATATTGGAGAAACGCTAAGGAAACCTTATTTTTAATACAAAATCGATATAAATAGTTCACTTACAAGAAATATCTTAGCAAAATCAAATGACTTAGAAAGAAAAGTTGTTATTATTCTAATAATAACGGATTAATATTTACTACTTTTACTCCAACTTTACCTGTTGAGGAATAAATTGCTTTGTTCGTAGGTATTTGGCTTAGCTTCAATTTTGCGTTTGTTTTTGTGGTTTTATTAGCACTAAGACAATCGTCGTACAAATCACATTCGAAGTTTTTCTTTGAGATTCACGCCTCCGTGTTAAGTAAGAGGCGAAACTTAACCCCGCGCTTTGTCTACTTACCAGAACAAGAAAATAAATTAACTTAATTCCCTCAAGTGGGAATCAAACCGCTTCCAGTCGAACGCTATGGATGATGACACCATGATGGACTTTACGAACTGTGTTTTAGGACATACTTATTTTAGTCCGATGAGACAAAGTGTGGCAGTAGGTTAAATTAGATAAGAACAAAACGATATTTTAATTAAAAACTTCAAAATAGAGTTGTCATAGATTAAATCTGTTCTACTATATATCAAACTGGTCCTGAGTATATGTCCGGGATACATCGCAAAGCTATAAAAAATTTTAACAAGTAAATTAAAAAAGCATTTATTAAAAGAGTAGTTACTCGATCCTGAACAAATGACCTAAAAACAATCAAGTAACCTAAGGTACGAAAGGCTAAAATCTCACCCCTCAAACGAAATCTCAAAGGCAATCAATAACGAGTTAAATTTCATTAAGCAATTATATTTAATTGGGGTCGTTTCAGCAAAAGTGGCTTAACCTATAAAATAAGTCCTTTCAAAACCCCTCCCCCCCCCCACTAAAGTCTTGAACTGAAATATAATTATAATATTAGTGAATATCTATCAATTTTATATTTCAACAGAAATGTTTTTTTTTTAGTTTTTTTGAGAACGGAGCGCCAAACTCATGCTTTTCACGTCGCTATCCTCCATATGACCGATTACAGTTGGGATAACTAAAATACTGGTTTTACAGTAAAGACCTCGCCTCGGCAAGCATACAAGCATGTAATGTAGGACGTCCTCCAGCTAGTTGGGGTGACGACACACGCAAAGAAACAGGCATCGGCTGGGAAACCCGAAGAACAAGCTTAGTGCTGTGCCATTGATGAGGCAGCAGTGGATGATGACAGGCTGATGTTGGTGATGATCTAAATAAATTGAATATATTCTTTAAATATCAATGACCAAATCACATACATACAGAGTTAGACACTGTGAAATAAATAAATATAAAAGTTACTGACGCCATTTTCACAGTCATATCCTAAATGGAAAATATTCTTTTAACACCAATTACGCTTACTTTCAGTACAACTTCGTACGTACGTAATAACCTGTCGTTAAAAGTCAAAGGTCGACACGTGAAGTCTTTTCGGTATCCTTTTCAAACGTAAATAACACTGAAGGAAACACCGTTACAATTATATCTTGCTGTTCGGTTAAATTGGTCTTTTGTTGGCTTTTTGGGCATAAAAAAGCGTGCAACTGTAAGCTCGGCTGGTAATAAAAATAATAAATCATTCCATCGAGTAGGAATCGAACTCGTAAGCGTAGCGATACAGTCACACTATTCTTCCCCCACGCCACGACGGTTTCGCCTATTAGAATAACAGCCCCATCAACATTTTTATTTTATACTTAAGATTGAAACGTTAGGTTCCTCGACCCTCTTCACGGCTATATCTAATCCCAAATAAGCCTATTAGACACAAGATGGCACCCCATTTTGTACGTGTCCAAAACACTTTTGCGAAATCATCAATAACTAAGATATCGCCGTCATGTTTTGCCTTATGTTGGAAATGTTGGAATAAATTGATATTATTCGATCGATCTATTTGATAGTGTGATCTGGATTTGTTTGTAGTAAAAAAAAATCAGCTTCACGCTGTAACCCGCACACAGCATGGTAGGCAGAGAGAACCTAGTATAAAGACACTTCGTTCCCCACTTTTTGTCATTTTTTTTTGGGGCATTGCGTTTTGAGTGGCGTAACTCAACGCCAGCCTTTTGCCTTGGTGTCAGAGTGAAGAAATTAAAATATTAATAAATAATAATTCATTCAGTCGAGTGGGGATCGATCCCACAACTGTCGCGTGACACGCTGCACCAATTCTGCACCAATTCTGCCTCAAGAGAATGTATAGAGTTTTGATTTGGTTTGGTTTTATTTTTGGTTAATTAAAGAGAAGGAGAGAGAAGAGGACTCAGGAAGCCAAAGCAAGTCTTAACTTATAACAAAAGGGGTGGATAAGTATAAACTTGAAACGAATCTATGAAATGCTATTGTAACGAAATCAAACACAACGAGACTTTTACAGAACTTTTATTTCTTTCCAGAACATAACACCATTAAGCTTGAACAATGTATTTTTTAAGCCCTAATACAGCATGTTATTTTGGAGGACCTCTTCCTCTTTCCGCTCCTTTCAGTCTAATGTGCATCTCGAATTTTTCGAACACAGGAAGCGTCTTTTAGTAGCGGTGTGTCAGTGGTTTTATAAACTTATTTTCAAAAATATCTTTTAATTAGACAAAGAGGTCTATAAATTTTTTTATAATAAATTATAAAAAAATCAGCTTCACGCTGTATCCCGCACACAGCAGGGTAGGCAGAGAGAACCTAGTGTTAAACATTCATAAAAACATATCCGAACGGGAAAGGAATGTTCTATTTTACGAAATTATCTATTTTCTATAATAATAGGTTTATTATAGAAAATATGTAGCTAATAACGTTACATCGACAATCAACTTATGATTGCATTGTTGTGAATGAGGCGTATGCGATGTTGTCTTTTTGATAGGATAGTGTCTGTGTGGGTCATTCTTAACAAATGATTAAAAATTAAATTAAATCAGCTTCACGCTGTATCCCGCACACAGCAGGGTAGGCAGAGGGAACCTAATGTTAAGACACTCCGTTCCCCACTTTCTGCCGAAATCTGGAGGCATTGCGTGTTGAGTGGCAGAACTCAACCTCGCTTTGCCTCGACACCAAAGCGAAGATGTGAACATATACATTTTAAGTAAATATTTCATCTCCTCGAGTGGGGATCGAATCCACAACCAGTCGGTTTTCACACTTTGTCCCCCTCAGCCACGACTGGCCTCAAAGGGTGTAAAGAGTTTAATAATAATAATTATTTATTTATTAATAAATATTTACTGTAATAATTCATTATTAATTATTAAACCTATTAATGTAAAATCTTTACACTAGGTACTTTGTTCTCTAAGATCTATCAAAATGAAATACGACAAAAACAAAAGAATATAAACAAAGACAAATAATTGTCTTGTATTAGGACCTTGAATAAGTCGCTGTTTTTTTTTGTTTAAAAAAAATAATTTAAAATATAATGCTTACAATGACATTACTCAAAGTATTGTCCATCATTAGACACCACTTTCTCCCATCTCTCTGGTAGCAATTGAATCCCCCGTCGGAAAAACGACTCATCTTTCGAGGCAATCCAGGAATCAAGCCATTTTTCGGCTTCTTCAAAAGAATGGAAGCGCTGCTCGCTTAAACCGTGCGCCATCGACCGAAACAAGTGGTAATCGGAGGGGGCTATGTCCGGTGAATACGGCGGGTGGGGTAGAACTTCCCATTGAAGTGTTTCCAGGTAAGTTTTGACTGGTTTTGCCACATGTGGCCGAGCATTATCATGTAATAAAATCACTTTGTCGTGTCTCTGCTCGTATAGTGGCCGCTTTTCTTTCAGAGCGCGACTCAAACGCATCAACTGAAGTCGATAGCGAGCTCCCGTGATAGTTTCATTAGGTTTAAGCAGCTCATAATAAATTACGCCCTGCTGATCCCACCAAATGCAGAGAAGAAGCTTAGAACCATGGATATTTGGTTTTGGCGACGATGTTGATGCGTGACCCGGCATGCCCCACGATTTTTTTCGCTTTGGATTGTCGTAGTGAATCCACTTTTCATCCCCAGTGACGATACGGTGCAGAAAACCTTTTCTCTTTTGCCGTTGAAGCAACAATTCACACATGAGAAAACGTCGTTCTACGTCTCTCGGCTTCAACTCATACGGCACCCAATGCCCTTGCTTTTGGATCATTCCTAACGCTTTTAAACGTTTTGAAACTGTTGACGCATCTACTTGTAACGTTTTCCCGAGCTCTACTAACGTCTGACATGGATCTTCTTCAAGCAATGCCTCCAATTCTGTCTTCAAATTTTGTCGGTGCTCCAGAACGCTCTTTGTCTTCAAGGTCAAAATCATTACTTTTGAAGCGCCTAAACCAGTCTCTGCACGTTGTATTCGACAAAGCATTGTCTCAACGAGAATTCTGTGTGCTTCTGCTGCAGATTTTTTCTGAATAAAGCAGTGCAATAAAATTCCCCGCAAAAACACTTTATTTGGCACAAAAGTACACATTTTCACAAAGGGAAAATAAATATGTAGTTGACACTGTAGTAAACACTATTCTACTATAATTTGAGGTTACATATAGTACTACTTTGGTGTTTCGTTACCGTACGAAATTCCATGCACAGAGTGCCGCAACGCCATCTTTCAAAAAACAGCGAGAATTTATTCATTCACCTAATATTTTTATTGAAAGTTTCTCTTTAAATAATATTTTAATCCTTCCTTTTTTAGCCTCACGCTGTATCCCGCATGTAGCAGGGTAGGCAAAGGGAAAGGACTCCGTGATTATAAGACCCCGTTCCCGTTAACGTCCGCCACTACTGGCCCAAAAATATGGCCATATTTATAAAAATTATAAATCAATACATCTATCCAAAGAAATAGAACTTTTGTACAAATTTAACAACCCCTTTTTAGCATCTCAGAGGGTGAATTTCAAGAAACTCTTGCTTCGCGACGTTGTTAGAGTAATATCGTCCCCTATCTTCATTTTAAACTTCTAGTCTCTATTGACAAATATATGTTTTAGTAGGTATAGAAACAAATCTACAAGTTTAGAGAATATAATGGCGAATGCTTCAAAAAGTAAACTATAAAAAAATATTATACCTAATTTGTTACTTACTGCAAGCGACTGATGTGTATTCGAAGTCAATAAAATATATATTACATTTTTTTGGTTTTAGTTACGCAGCGTCCCGGTGGCACTTAGGCGTGGCTGTAAACGCGATGGTTGTGGGTTCTGTTTCCACTTAGGGGAACGAAATATTTAATATTTTCATTTCTTCGCTCTGGTAACGAGGCACAGTAAATAAAAAAAAGTGATTTACTACTATTTGTTTGCTTACAGAGATGGACGGAGTGTTTCGAACTCCGTCCGTCTTAAAAGAATCTAATGTTTGCATCAGATTCTTTTTCCCTATCCTGTTTTATGCGGGATAAAGCGTGAAGCTATTAAGGATAAAAAAATGTGACACCAGAATCTCTTAAAATGTATTATTTATTGTAAAAAGCAGTAGTTTCCCTCACGTTTCAAATCGATGTCTTATGTTTATCCCATCTGGTTTAGTTTCCCAAATCCCCTAACGACCCCATCTCGACTTTCGATTTCATATAACCTTGAACGTCTTGAATATGCTGTGTTGTCTTGTAAGTTTCAATAGGTTTTATCGAGGTGTTTGTTTATTATCATTTTTTAACCGATTTCTGTAAGAGGAGAACGTTATCAATTCGACTGTATTTTTTATACTTATTTAGAAAACGTATAAAAATTTGAACGCAACGGGACTCGAACCCTCCTGGAAACCGACCAGGCGCTCTGACCACTAAGCCATGCGTTCTCGCCAAGCTACGTCGAAATTTTTATACGCTTGTTACAACTTATTTATGTTGTTAGTATCTCTGTAGGGAGATTTTTACAAATTTTCGCTACCCAAAGATAATTGCTAAGAATTATCGTTTGGGAAGAGAGAAACTATTTTTTAAATATTTTTTAAACATTTTTAAAGTGTTATTCCACACTTACGACTCCTAAGTGTGGAATAACACTTTAAAAATGTTTAAAAAATGTATTTTTTATGTTTATTCAGAACTTTTGGCTGGGTGAATCAATTTTTATGTTTTTTTTGGAAGCTGGTGCTTCCCATGTGGTCCCGTATTAATTTGGTCTAGTTCTGAAAATGTCATCCACGAGAAAATCATGTATGTCCTTTGCTTGAATTAAGCATGTGTGCGACAAATGTGGCAACCGAGTATAGTACAAAAATATTTAAACCTAAATTAGAATACGTTTAATTTCATAAAAACCGTTTCAAATCACTTCATACCGTAGCGTTTGGCCCTCCGCACTCTCTGACTACCCCGCTAGGTGTGAAATTAGTATAGTATAGTTTCACTTTGTGTTAAGTAAATTTACTTCTTACTTTCTACTTTACGGTTTAAAGTCTTTTTTTTTGTTAAAAATTAATTTAACTTTACGCTGTATCCCGAATATACGGAGGCAGAGGGAACTTGGGAACCCAATATTAAGACACTCCGTTCCTATTTAGAAACTTTCATACTCCACTTTCCGTCAAATTGTTGCGTGTTGTGTGGCGGAACTCAAAGCCGTTTATTATAATGATACAATTGAATACATTCATATGTGCATATAAAAAAATACATATATTTTAAGCAATATTGTGACATATTTTGTTAGATAAATTCTGTTAGCTCCGAACTAGTTGTCAAAGAATAAAATAATTGTACTCAAAAGTCAGTAAGCGATGTCATCGTTTCGTCTTAAAAGTAAGCAAAGCGCGAAGCTGAATTTGGCCCAATGTCTCTTAAATCAGGAGACAGTGCGGAAAAGTATCTACCATAAAATTATAGCACACATAACACGCAATGTATTAAGAATTGACCACTACGGAGTGTATAATTACTATAATTATTGAATACTATAATTATTGAAGTAAATATCTCTAAAATGAAACATCAATTCTAAATTCTAGGTCAATATCAATCAACAATCCGTAGAAACTTTCAAAGAGTGTTTGAGTAGTTAATGTCTCGTGGGAACGTAGCACGTGGGTCACAATCGATCTCACGGCTTGCGGCGTATTGGAATTAAATTAAGGCTGAGGCCAGTCGTGGCGCAGGGGCACAAAGAGTGACTGTAAACGCGACAGGTTGTGGCTTCGATTTCCGTTCAAGAAAATTAAATAGTTAATATTTCCATTTTAATTACTCTGATGTCGAGACAACAAGCAGCGTTCCGCCATTCGACACATTATTCCTCCAGAATTCGTCGGTAAGTGGGGAACGGAAGTGTTTTAATGGGTACGCAGTGTCTTAATACTAGGATCCTAGGTTCCCTCTCCCTACCATGGTATGTGCGAGATGCAATTTGAAACTTTGCCCACCGAGGGTTGCGTACAATTAATACGTCATAATAAAAAATGTGCACAATGCCCTTTCATCTGATATCTCATTTGAATTGGCGGCATTAATACCAAATTTTGGCCCCCTTTTAAGGTTACTATTTTTCAGAATTTAACCAAAAATGTATAGTTTTCAGATATTTTCCTACTAACTAGTACTACCTGTAAATAGTAGTTACGAAATTTCATAAATGTAGATTAAGCGGAAGTACACTATTAATTTTGATTCCCTAACTAGTATCTATTGAAATATGCATTTTTTGCGATATAAACGGCTGTATTTTTTTTACGTAAATGTAGATATATACATTTTTCATATAGATATTACAGAAAGTCATGGGGCCGTAGATCTGAGTATTGGTTAGAATTTCAACTCGATATATGCAAGCGTTCCTGAGATAAAGGCTCTTGACGGACAGACAGAGAGACAGACAGGCGGACAACAAAGTGATCTTATAAGGATTCCATTTTTCCTTAAAACGATACAGAACCCTAAAAAGAAGATTGACGTATAACGACTGACTGAAAATACGACACAAAGTGTGGTATCACCACGTTCCCTGCTAATGCGAGATACAACGTGAATTAGTTTCACAACATACAATTAAAAACTATTTAAAAAATATCTATCTATACCTATTATATCTATACCTATTTCGAAACCTAGGCAATTTCGTAATTAATCTATAGACAGCGAGATTCACATGTCAATTTTCAGTTTAAATGACAATGTTTCGAATGCTAATATAGGCTGATAGCGGTGATCAACCCAAATCGAAAGTAATTAATTAAACATATTAGTGGTGTGTTCTATAAATATTTTTTTTAGCTTCAAGCTGTATCCCGCACACAGCAGGGTACGCAGAGAGAATCTAGTGATAAGACACTCCTCATTTTCCTCCGAATTCCCGAGGCATTGGGGAACTTAATGCTGGGCTATGGCTCGACACCAGAGCAAAGAAATTAAAATATTTAATATTTCATCCTCGGAAATCAAACCCATAACTTATCACATTTATTACAGTCACACTTTGTGCCCCTGCGCTACGACTGATAAATGAAAATTATAACTATCTATACTAATATAGTTTTCCAACAAAATGCGGTGTCGAGTTCCGCCAACTATCGCCAAATATCTTCTAAATTTCTCAAAAAATATCTTATATAGCGGATGAAATGCTAAAATATTAAATGTCATATAATGTATAGTGGCACGGACATGTTTATCTACTCTCTAGTTTGTATACATAGTGAAAAGGCATATATCTTATATTACCAGGCTGGCAGCGAGCCAACAGCCTTCCATGGCTCTACAATGTAAACGCGAAATCTTAGTTTTGTTTATATTTGGTGTTGAAATTAGTTATCTATAATAAAAAAAATCATTCTGGAGTAGTATATAAAAAAATAAAATAAATCAGCTTCACGCTGTATCCCGGACACAGCAGGGTAGGCAGAGGGAACCTAGTGTTAAGACACTCCGCTCCCCATTTTCCGCCGAGTTCTGGAGGCATTGGCATGTTGAGTGGTGGGACTCAACGCCGTGCTTTGGCTCGACACCAGAGCGGAGAAATGAAAATATAAATGTAAATAAATATTTTATTTCCTCAAGTGGGAATCGAACCCACAACCAGTCGACTTTACAGTCACACTTTGTGCCCCTGCGCCACGACTGGCCTCATTTATATGTTTGGTTTCTAGTATATGTTTATTTATTTTTTTATTCTGGTAATTCTGGTAATTCAGTGTGGTATAATATTAAGTTAGTAGCTGTAAATTCTTATATTGAAGTTCTGGAATACCATTTAACGGTTCTAATGCAACCAATTTTGCTTTTTTTCTTTTTTTTTCAACTTCTCTCTATATTCCGCATGTAGTAGAGTAGATAGAGAAAGCCTACTATTAAGACACTCTCCTCTCCACTCTCCGCCCAATTCACTAAGCATTGAGTATTGAAATGAATCACCAGAGCAAAAAAAAATAAACATATTAAATATTTCACTTACCAAAGCGTCGCGGTTGCAGTCGCTTCTGCCCCATTCCCACGTTAGCCTCAAATTCTATTTTAACTAGGTATTTAATAATAAAAAAATATGCAAAATAAAACCTAGAAAAACATATTATGCGACAAGATATTGATTGACACGACTCTTCTTTATAACAAAAGTCTGAGAATAAGAGGTTGGCCTAGTATTAGGTACTTATACAAACCTACATAAGAACCTATCCATATTTTATAGGGATGCATCTTTCAAGTGAGTACAAGATTTTAGTTAGTTCAGCTTCACCCTATATCCCGTACACAGAAAGGTAGGCAGAGGGAACCTAGTGTTAAGACACTCCGTTCCCCACTTTCTGCCGAATTAGGGGCATTGCGTGTTGAGTGGCAGAGCTCAACGCCGCGCTTTGCCTTGACAACAGAGCGAAGAAATGGAAATATAAATTTAAGTAAATATTTCATCTCCTCGAGTGGGGATCGAACCCACAACCAGTCTATTTTACAGTCACACTCTGTGCCCCTGCGCCACGACTGACCTCAAGTTAGTTAAATGGTCAAATTTAAAATTTATTATTTATAGAGACCAGTCGTGGCGCAGAGGCACAAGAGTGTAACTGTAAACGCGTTGTGGGTTCGATTCCCATTCGAAAAAATTAAATATTTAATATTTTCATTTCTACGTTGGTGCTGACGAAAAGCGCAGTGTGAAATTTCGCCACTCAACTTTAAATGTCTTCAGAATTAAGCGGAAAATGGGTTAAACTAGGTTCTCACTATCTTGCTGTGTGTGGGAGACAGCGTGAAGCTAAAATAAATATTATTAATTTATATTGAGTTCTGTACTGTTAAGTAGTAGGTACGTAGTAGTAGGTAGAGGGAACCTAGCGTCAAAACCTCCACTTCCTTACGTACCAACCTATTTTGAAACAGAGCTCAACGCCGTGCTTTCGCTATTCAAGCTATTTTCTTTCAATACAACCAAAGAATAAAAACTAAAAAAAGAAACAGACCATACACTAAGAAAATCTTTTAATTCAAAAATGTTACACCAAAACAAAAGCCAGACCTAGACAGTTTCTAGACAATAACCTTTGAAGCAAGCGCACAGCAAACAGAATAAAGAAACACAATAACGTATTATGCAAGAACAAGGGGCCAAGATTCGTTCATGGGTGCTTTGTGAGCTTTTCAATGTGGAGAATGGAGAAGAAAATTGTTTTAGAATATCCGGATTAGAAGATAATTATTGTGATTTATATTTGTACTCGTTTACTTAATTTTTTGAGGTCAATAAAAAAGGAGGCCTTTATAGCCTGTATATATTATCGAGGCCAGTCGTGGCGCAGTGGCACAAAGTGTGACTGTAAAACCGACTGGTTGTGGGTTCGATCCCCGCTCGAGGAGATGAAATATTAAATTAAATTTATATTTCTATTTCTTCGCTCTGAAGTGGGGAATGGAGTGTCTTAACACTAGGTTCCTTCTGCCTACCCTGCAATGTGCGGGATACAGCGTGAAGCTGATTTAGATTTTTGATTTATATATTATCAATTTGTTGTACTTCTGTATATCTTTCAAGATCCTTTTTCTTAAAAACTGGTGGATGTATCAAACTGAATTTGGTCCTCTAAGGTCCTCTTAGAGCACAGGAAAAGTTATATGTATATCTAAGTCAACGTTAACAAAAGCTATTATCGTTTATGCTTCGTTTTTGCTGTATATTGTATGAAATTGACCGTGTAATCAATATCTATATAAGTTGAACTAGAGTTATGAAATTTAAAATAAAATTGAATTTACAGTACAAATAAAGGGAAAATACTGAGAATGTAAATTTTATCATAAAAAAACTATTACAAACGAAATAAGTAAATAAAAGTTAATTTACTACAAAGTTAAATTTATAAAAAGCCCACAAGTTTTTAAGGCTTATTAAAAAAAAAATATAAAAATTAGCTTCACGCTATATCCCGCACACAGCAGGGTAGGCAGAGGGAACCTAGTGTTAAAACACTCCGTTCCCCACTTTCTGCCGAATTCTGGAGGCATTGCGTGTTGAGTGGCAGAACTCAACGCCGCGCTTAACCTCGACACCAGAGCGAAGAAATGGAAATATAAATTTTAGTAAATATTTCATCTCCTCGAGTGGGGATCGAACCCACAACCAGTCGGTTTTGCAGTCACACCTCGTGCCGCTGCGCCACGACCGGCCTCTTATCTTATGCTTATCTTATGTTATATTAAAATTTCTTCTTCCCGATTATCTACAATCATATAATCGGTATGGAACCCTCAACACCCCGTTTTTTTCAGAAGCAAAACGGGGAAATTAAATATATTTGAAAAGATATTAGAAGTGGTAATTGAACCCACTACCATCGCGTCCCATTATGAGACGAAACGCTCATTTTCTTCTATAATATAAAAAAATCCATAAATATTACCTATAAATATACTATATTCCTAGGAATTTCAGCAAGTTTACAAGCGATCTGTGCTAACAATTTAATAGGATTTCTAGTGAAACTGCGGAATGGCTTCAGCTAGATAAACTTAGGAATGCTGTCCTTAAACGGATTAAGAAATGTTCAATTTCGTATAGTAATATAGTGAGGCAGCATCTGGTTGCAAATGCAATGGTTGTGGGTTCATTCTCCATTTGGAATGAGTTGTCTTTATTTTCTCGCTCTAGTAATAAGACAGAGCCCGACGTGGAGTTCCGTCACTTAACACGCAACGCCTTAAAAATTGGACGGAAAGTGGAGAATGGAGTGTCTTAACACTAATATTCCTTTGCCTACCCTGCTATCGTAGGAGTAGTTCTACCGATATTAAAAATATGTAAGTTTGTTAAGATATATGGATATAATATGTACTACTTTTATTCAAAAATTCCTGAATCAATTTAAATGAAACTTTATAATAATACAGCTATTACATAAGAATAACAAATTCGTACCAAATTATTTAAAGATTTTGTATAATTTTCACAAAGTCGCGTTCAGGTCGCTACTGTATATAAGGATCGTTTAAAAGCTCAAAAAGTACTTGCGGGTCACGTTGCCGAAGTCTAGTCGCATGGTGCAGACGGGTAGATTAGGAACATGTGTCAGACGCATTCGAAGCAGATATTTTTGTTAAGAAAGCTAAAATTGCTCGCAAAAATTAATAAAAATAGTTGTAGGTACTTGATATCAGAAGTGTTCGTATAGGGGAGTGCAAATTCAACTGTCTTGTATTTTTTTTTGTTTTTTTTTTATCTTTACGCTGTATCGTGCTTGAGGCAAGATAGGCAGAGGGAACCTAGTGTTTATTATTTTACTTCATTTTCTAGAGGCCTTGCGTGTTGAGTGGCGGAACTCAACTTTGCGCTTTGCCTGTGTAGTAATTCTTAATAAAAATACCGGATAAGCGCGAGTCGGGCTGGCCCACTGAGGGTTCCATACGAAAATTGGAGGTCTCGATCTTTTCTGAAATCCAAGCTTAGCTTAGCCAGGGCCCTTTCATCTTATACCTCACCTGAACTAGCAGCCCTACTACCAAATTTTGCCCCCCTTTTTAGGTTGTAATTTTTTAAGATTTAACCACAAATGTATAGTTTTCACATTTTTTACTAAACTAGTACTAGCTGTAGATGCTAGCTGCCAAATTTCATAATTCTAGGTCAACCAAAAGTACCCTATTAATTTTGATTCTCTTTATACTGTCGAAATATGCATTTTTAAGTAATATCTTTTTTTAAGTTAATGTCGATATAGTATATATAGTATATGATTTTAATATTAATACGATATCTTCAAGCGTTCCTGAGATAAAGGCTCTTGACAGACAGACAGACAGACAGAATGGACGGACGGACAACAAAGTGATCTTTCCTGTAACGTTTCCTTTTTTCACGGTTTTTCACAAAAGTTACGGAACCTTGAAAGAAACAATAGTAAATATGTTATTGATATCAGAAGTCTTCGTTAAGTCGTAAGAGCGAAGAAATGGAGATATAAATTTGAGTAATTATTTCATTTCCTCGAGTGGGGATCGAATCCACAAGTAGTCACGCTTACAGTCACAATTTGTGCCCCAGCGCCACGACTGGCCTCATATATTTAGATTCTAGACATAGTGTAGTTCAATCTCTATAAGCAGACTAGGTTTTTAATTATCTAATGCTATTTGCATTCAAAGTTGATTAATTTGGTCGGTAAAATTAAAAAATAATGAATTTTATAAAGTAAGTAATATTGAGGCCAGTCGTGGCGCAGGGGCACAAATTGTGACTGTAAGCGTGACTGGTTGTGGGTTCGATCCCCACGCGAGGAGATGAAATATTTATTTACATTTATATTTTCATTTCTTCGCTCTGGTGTCGAGGGGAAAGCGCGGCGTTGAGTTCCGCCACTCAACACGCAATGCCTCCAGAAATTGAGGCACGGAGTGTCTTAACTTTAAGTTGGGGTTAAAAAAGGATTATATAATATTTTCTTATTTCAAAGTGAAAATTTAAGCATGAGTACTATACGATATATTGTTAAAATTTTTAAGTACCATTTACATCATAAATATGTAACATTGACATACTAACCCAATAATTAAGCATTTCCATGGAAATCGAGTCTCTGTCTAGCTCACACCGTCTGCTTTATTGTGGACACGAGATTTTGCTTCTTTTCTATATTTTACTGTATTCAGTATTAAAATATCTCTAATGACTTGTGCGTCGAGAGATGAATAAAAACAACAGTTTTTGTCTTATAATATCGGCAATATTTTACATAATATAGTGGAGAATGGAAGTGCATTAATGGGAACGGTGTGCCACAGAACTAGATGTCCAGGTTCCCTCCGCCCACGGCAAACACAATGTAAAACTAAAAAATATAACCGTTCATGTATTTGTTAAACCCGCAACCATCACATATGCAGTTAAAAATTGCAAAACTGTACCATGATAGAGTCAAGTCTTTTGTTCAACGTTACAAAATCTAAATGACAGCTTTAGGTTAACTTAAATTCTATAGAAACTATTCTGTCACAATTTTACGCATATAATCACAGACAAAAGATACTAAAAATATAACAGAGCGGGTTCCCAGGTGCACCCACGGCCCAATGGCTCGGTGTATAGAAGAAAAGGACTATAACGAGATCCTCAAGCTTTTATATTGAGATTATAAATGCTTAACACGCTTGAAAACTGAGTTGATAGATTAAAAAAGTACAATTAATAATATAATGTTGGTTCCTTTTTTAGTTTCACGCTGCATCCTGCACATGCACAGCAGGGTAGGCAGAGGGAACCTGAACACCTTGTTCACTTTCGTTCCCTACTTTCAGCTGAATTCTGGAAGCATTGCATGTTGAATGGCGGAATTCAATACCACGCTGTACCTTATGGATATGTAAATATTAAATATTTAGTTTCCTCGAGTGAGAATCGAATCCACAACCTGTCGCGTTTAATGTCACACGCTTGTGCCCCTGTGCCACGATGGACTTTGCCTAGTTTCCAATTATTATATAATATTGTTACAGACAATCCACAAGAGTATCAGATTAACAGGTATATCAATATCACGTCAACAGACTGTACACAATATGCATTCTATCATAGTAAATGACAGACGCTGTCACACGGTCAGCTGATTACCCGTCCTCAGAAACATCAATAAAATCTGAACTGGCACTCGAAACGCTGTAATTGAATAACTGAACTGACTTGGACGTCTATAGAGGTTAATTAATAATTCGGTACAAAGGTGTGTGTTTCTAACAGATATTAAGAAATAATTTAGTATCAAGACTCTATTTTTTACTATTTCCGTCTTTTTTTAATACACTTGAATTAACTCAAAATAAAATAAAATCCCGCACATAGCAGGGTAGGCAGAGGAAACCTAGTGTTAAAACACTCCGTTCCTAATCACATGTATTAACTCGATTTGTAATTATGACACTGTATCTATATATAATAATAAAATTAATTAGTGTTTAATAACCTTTTTGGAAAATTAACCCACAAAGCGTGTACTTCAGTTTTTTAAGCAGTATATTATTATATAAGGCCATTACGTTAAGTAATTAAGCTAAAAAATGTGAAAGAATGTAGTAAAAAAAAAACAAGGACAATTCTTTTTAAACACTCAATAAAAGTAGATTATTACAAAGTTTATATCTATAAGGATATAAAATCAGTATCCATAACAATAAAGCACCTCCCTTCCCCCCATAAAATGTTACTACTACACTACAATGGCCCCCCAAACCGAATATACGATGTCATAAAAATTATTGCTTCTCATTATCACATCATAGACATCAACAAAACTCGCTGATGCAAGAATATTATTGTGAATTTTCCAATATTTTTTTTATTTCTTGCATCTAAGCTATTAAAGAAAATGTTGTGTTTTTTAAATTTCCATATATAAACCAATTCATTGTTCATTGAGTACACTGTACCCTCTTAGGGTTCTGTAGAAATATCAAACGGGAACCCTTGTATGATCACTTTTTGTCCGTCTGTCCTTTGATCTTTTGTCTCAAGATCAGCTAGAGGTATCATGCCGAAATTAATATCGAACCTTCAGGTTTATGATCCCTTAGAGCACAAAGAAAATTATTCTAAAGAGCTTAGAGTCGTAATTTTTTGCATTTTTATTATTTGCATTAATTTTGTATGTAATTCGCCACCAATAAAAATTTTCCCGTAGACCTATAATAGTGAAATTTAGCAATAAGTGGAAACTTATAATACCAACAAATGAAAGTATCTAATAAAAGATGGAAGTTTATAAGTAAACTAGTGGGCGCGCGCAGCTTCGCCCGCTTATTTGCACCTTTAGGGATGAATTCTAAAAACACTACGAAACACGTGTTCAATAAAATATTTTTAACTGAATTTAAATGTTTATAAAAATCGGTGGCGATTTAAAGATTTTTCCATATAAATTTTCAACCCCTTATTTGAACCCTTAAGGGGTGAATTTTAAAAAACCATGAAACACGTCTTCAATGAAATATTTTTAAGAGTGAATTTCAAATTTTATAAAAATCAGTGCCGATTTAAAAAAAATCCATATAAACTTTGAGCCCCTATTTCATCCCTTTAGTGTTAAAATTTTTCAAAATCCCTTCTTAGTGGATGTTCAGATTATGAAAATAAACATCTGTCCAAATTTCACATTTGTACCACCAGCGGTTACGGCTGTGCGTGCGTCTTACCTCAGTCAGTCAGAACATATCCTTTTATATATATAGAAGACTAGCGGCTCGCCCACGGCTTCGCCCGCTTAAAATACATGATTATTGATTTAATAAGCAGAATTGATTGAGAACTATAATGACTTCTAATATGATTTTTTACGACATTATCGTCAAAGAATTTTTGATTGTTTTAAATAAAAAAATACGACCATTGTTGATATTTGATATTTATAAAATATACATAAAGCTAATTATTTATTACACGTATATATTTTTGTAACTTTATGTTCTTTTTACCTATATAATATACTCTGTTAAATGTGCTGATGTCAGTGAATAATTTAATTTACTCATTCAGAAACAGCCTTAAATGTTAAATTATTGATTTGAAGGATTCATAATATTCTTTGTAAAATAACTGTAATAATTGCATATTAACTCCTGTACAGTTTTTAAATTAGTTACATATATTATATGAACGAACCAACCAAAAAATCTTTGTATTTACTTGATATTTCTTTCAAGATCGTTCTTTATCTCTGTGTTGAATTAATTACGACTTCTTTCAAATGACGATAACTTTTTTTTTAATGAACCGATTTTGATGAACTAAACTTTAGTAGTTAAGTTGAGTTAAAACAAAGCAATTGGTGAAATTTTCAAGTAAATCGGTTCAGTACTTTCAGAGAAAAATGCGGACAAAAATATGTCGACAGACAGACAGACAGACAGACAGACAGGAAATTCAAAAAAAATCTTTTTGCTTTCTATTATTCTTTTTAAGTGTCCCTCTATCCATTTCAGTCAAAATTACTAAATGTACAGACAAAATATTTTTACTGTCTTATTATATATATATAGAGATTAATAGAAAAAAAATCATTACATACTTTTATTTAAAGTTCATTTTATACAAAATAAGACCATACGTCTGCAAATTTAAATTATTCACATTTTCCCGTTAACCTACAATCATGATTTTCTGCGTAATCTCGGTGTGAGACCGACTCTTTGACTTGATCTATTCTTGTTTTAGAATACTGAAGACATTGCGTATTGGACAGTGGATATTAACACCGCACTTTACCTAGTTACCTGAGAGAGAAAATGAAAATATGAAACATTTCATTTCCTCGAGTGGGAATCGAACCCACAATCACCCGCGTTTACAGTCACACACTTTTGCATCTGCGCCACGACTAGCCTAGTTTTTTTTTATTTCATTACTTTAAGTAATAAATTACTTAACTAGTTAAAGTAATAAATTAGAATTAGTTACGTCCACGAGACCACAAGCTTCATAAACATCGCAAGCAATGTCCGACTTCACTATAAACAATGTTGGATGAAATTCGTTGGAAATTTACAAAATTATGATAAACTTTAGGGAAATATGCGCTTTCGACATTGAAATACATTGTAACGAATATTTTACATAGTACCTAGCCTGAGCTGAACATAACTATTTGTATAATATTAAATATTCTTATTTAGAGGCCAGTCGTGGCGCAGCGGCACAACGTGTGACTGTAAAATCGACTGGTTGCAGGTTCGATCCCCACTCGAAACGATTTGGTGTCGAGGCTAAGCGCTGTGTTGAGTTCGTAAAAAGTATATAGCGTTCGGCGCTTCGTTCTCTCTGACTATCCCTGTAGGGAACAACTACAACGGGAAGCTTAGTTAAGGAAAGATTTTATTAAATGTGTCCATCGTGGTGAAACGCGATAGTTATGATTTTATTCAATTTATTTTCATTTCCCTCTATAGTAGACGAAGTGTGGCGTTGAGTTCCGCCATTGTACATGCAATGTCTCAAAAATTCGGCGGAAATGGGGAACGGAGTGATTTAACACAAGGTTTCCTCCCTTCGGGGGATAAGCGCCCTGCTATGCAGGAAAATCTGAAAAGTTGTGCTTTGTTAGGGTCCCGTACCTTTTAAGGTAAAAAGGAACCCTTATAAGATCACTTTGTTGCCCGTGTGTTTGTCTGTCTGTCAAGAGTCTTTATTTCAGGAAAGCTTGGAGATATCGATTTGAAATTCAAAATATATACTCATATCTACGGCCCCATGATTTCTTGAAAAAAATCTACATTTACTTAAAAAAAAGATATGGCCGTTTATATAACGCAAAAAACGCATATCGACACTATCAAGGGAATCAAAATTCATAGGATATTTCCAGTTAACCTAGAATTATGAAATTTGGCAGCTAGCATCTACTGGTAGTTCTACATCAGGAAAAAAATCTGAAAACTATACATTTATGGTTAAATCTTTAAAAGTAAAGCCTTAAATAGGGGACAAAATTTAGTTTTAAAGCCGCTAGTTCATGTGAGGAATCAGATGAAAGGGCGATAGTCAAGCTAAGCCTGAATGTCAGAAAAAACTCAAGACCTCCAATTTTTTACGGAACCCTCAGTGGGCGAGGCCGACTCGCACTTGCCTGGTTTTTCTTCATTTCCATTGGCATCAACCTCTTCATACATGTCCGTCGCGGGGTCCTCGTAATTTTACGTACTTTTGCACCTTTCTCCAATATCATCAATACCTTGTTTTCGAGGGTCTACCGAGATCTTTCCCTGCCTCTCACTCGATCTTGCTTCATTGATTTTCTAATACAAACGGAAAATAATAAAAACAAAAAATCCTTCGTAAAAAAATCTAAATAAAAATCCTATCATACGAGTATGCCTTAAGATTTGCGAACAAAAAATGCAAAGAAGTGAACTCAGCTCATTAAATCCGTATCAGAACAGGGATCAAGTCAATTTACGCAAATGATATGGCAAATTTATCTCGCCATCAGAAGGGTTGAGATACAAGCATGTATTATACTATGTGTATACGTTTTCTTTTCTTTATCAGCTTCACGCTGGTCCCGTACACAGCAGGGTAGGGAGGGGGAACCTAGTCATAGGACACATGCATTGCTCATTTTCCGTTAAATTCTATAGGCATTGTGTGTTGAGTGGCGTAACTCAACGCCGTGTTTTACCTCGACACCTATATTTCATTTCCTCGAGTGGGGATCGAAACCTAGACCAGTTGTGTTTACAGTCATACACATGTGCCCCTGCGCCACGACTGGCCTTATACCATATATAATATATTTATTTCCTTATCTTCTAACTTTTAACGCGGTAGCTGTTCGATCCCAATTCGGGGGAACGAATTCTGCCATTTGATATACAATGCCTCGAAAATTGGGTAAAAAAGGGAAAAAAGGGAATGAAATGTCTTAAAAATAAGTTCCCTCTACCTATTCTATTATACAGTACACTAACTACAGTAGTATACTAACTATACAGCGTGAAACTGTTTCATTATCAGGAGCCCATGATTATGGTTACATCTTATGCTGATGATTCTGTCAGAGACATAACACTGTAAAAATATATCCGTTGTCATGAACTGTAGGAAATATGTTCACATTGCTTATAGAAGACAGATTATGTTGAGTAGCGAAACTCAACGCCACGCTTTTCCTGGACACCAGAGCGAAGAAATTGAAATATAAATTACTCACAACCAGTCGCTTTTAAAGTCACACCTTATGCCCCGGCACCTCAAACTCAACTGGAATCAATTGCAATCTCACAAAGCTCCATATTAACAATGTCTTAAATACATTCCCTCGAATGTAGAGCTACCAACTTATACACAGCTATATTACAGCATCTAATTTACAACGAGAATAAATCAAGCCAGCCAAGCCAGGTTAAAAGTGAAAGCTGCACTATGTCTTTTTGAAATTAAATCACAACCTTTCAAAGGTTTTAGTCTCCGAAAAACAGCTCGCTGCCGACAATTTCCATTAATATCACCATAAAGCCACCATGGCAGAGCAAAAATACTTCGCATTTTATATGAGCTGACGCAATGTTTGTACGAGCCTTTTGAATTCGATGCGGATATCCCGAATGGCTAAATGAATACGTCAATGCTTGTTTTTTTCAGGTACACGTATATACCGCTTTTTGGGGTGATGTGCGGAGGGAATCTGGTGTTAGGAGTCTCCGTTGTACGTTTTAAGTTTCTTTTAGACATTTTGTTTGTTGGATAGGTAATAAGGGAAACCTTGTCTGTACAAAAAAAAACAAAACGAGTCTGTACAAAAAAAAAACAAGAAAAAAAAAAACATTTGCAATTTTAACTTTAAAGTTGAAGATTTGTTATGTTAATAATTCCAGCTAAGGATATATATACGTGCTATGAAATTATTGAGTCATCAATGGATCCGGGCCATCCATGTATCCGGATCAGGAGGAACAAAGTAAGTAGTCAGGAACAACAAGCGATTGTAAATAATATAATAGCAAGCAGAGAAAATATAGTGCCAGGACCTTCCACTTTCCGTTCAAATTCGAATGGCGCAACTCAGTGTCGTACTTTTCTTTTCAGAACGGGGGAATTAATTAACCCAAAGGGAAGTCGAATCCATAAAAATCTTATTTACAATCAAGCTTGATGTTACTCACAAATGTGGGCTGCTCGGGACAATAATAGTATTAATATAAAACATTTATTTACATAAAATAGCATTTGCAAATTATTCATATCAATTTAAAGGCATGCCGTTTAATATTCATGTAATTTCTGTACAATTATATTGCGTTGTATAATGTATTGAATAGTGAACATCAGTTTTTGTTTATAAAACAGTTTTTTTAAGCTCTTATATAGTGTAGGGAAATGTTTTAATGAGAACGGACTGTCTTAACGCTAGGTTGTCAGGTTCCCTTTCCCTACCCTGCTTCGTGCGTATACAGTGTGAGGCTAGAATAAAAAGAAGAATAAAGAAGCTATAGTAATAATCACTTCTCTACATTCTCATATTCTTTTTAGGCAAATATAACCGGTTTTGTCATACTAAAAAAAATTGTTGAAAAGACATTAAAATTTTACAAAATAAACTAAGATAATTTGTATATTTTTATTACAGTTGCAAAGATGTGTTGTAAAAACGAGACTGGAAAATAAAAATAAAAGTAAAAACTCTACCAACAGCTAATAAATTGCTTGTAAGTATACATTTTATTGTGAAACATAGTTCAACGTTATACTAAGTATGTATGTAGGTATGTATGTATGTATGTTTTTTTTCAGCTTCACGGTTTATCCCGCACATATCAGGGTAGATAGAGGAACCTAGTGTTAAGACACTCCGTTCCTCACTTTCCGCCGATTTTTTGTAGGCATCGGCATTGTGTGTTGAGTGTAAACTTGTTGCCTTTATACCAGAGCGAAAATATGAAAATATCAAAAAGATAAATTGATTTCCTCGAGTGCGGATCGAATACACACCTTCGCGTTACAGTCACACTCTTGTGCTCCTGCCCACGACGACCTTGTGTGTATGTATATATTGAAAGCTTTAAACTTTAGCGTCAACATTCAGTGATTTTTTTTTTGCTAAATCAAGTTATATGTCGCTAGTTAGTAGTTTATATATATAGACCGGTGTGACGCAGTGGCACAAGCGTGTGGCTGTAGACGCGATGGTTGTGTGTTCGATTTCCATTCGGGAAATGAAATATTCAATGCTTTAATTTCTTTACTCTGGTGACGAGCTAAAGTTGTGTTGAGTTTCAACGCCCAACACGCAATGCTTCGAGCGGACCATATCCCGTGATATGGGGAACGGAGTGTCTTAAAGCTTGGTTCCGTCTGCCTACCCTTGTATTTGCAGGAAACAAAGTGAAAAAAAAGAAAGAAAGTGGTGCAGAGGCTCCAGCGTGCGGTACATAAACATAGCCTGTAAGAAGAAGACGTTGTGGCGCGGAGGCACAACGTGTTAAATTCGGTAAAAAATGGAGAACAAAGTGTCTCAGCATTATGTCACCTATGCTATGTAAAGCGAAAACAAAAAAAAATACGCAATAATTAATATATTATTATAATAAAAACCTCGTCATTTTCACACACGCAATTTACATTATTCTGTTCGTCCGTGTACAAATTTACCTCATTAAGAGCCCAAGAAACAGCTCCACATCCTTTATTAAGACAAAGATACAACCAATCCAACGCTAAGTTTTTGTTTATTTTCTGCGTTAATTGAACTATTACACTAAAGTGAAGTTGTTTAGTTTACTAAACTGCTTCGTTCGGGGTCCTTTATTTTGAGGGTGGTGATTTAAATTAAGTTGTTTTTTTATTAATCTTAAGGATTTTGGAGGGTAAGGCCGTCGTGGCCCAGTCAAGCCAACGCGACTGTTGTGTGTTCGTTACCCACTCGAGGGAATGAATTATTATTTCTTAATATTTTCATTTCTTCGGTCTGGCACTAAAGCAAAAATTTCGGCGTTAAATTCCGCTACTCAACACGCCATGCCTCAAGAAATTCGGCCATAAATGAAGGACGAAGTGTCTTAACACTACCTAGTATCCCTCACACAGCAGGGTAGGCCGAGGGAACCTAGTGTTAAGACACTCCGCTTCCCACTTTCCGCCAAGTTCTTGAAGCATTGCGTGGTCAGTGGCGGTACTCAACGCCGCGCTTTGCCTCGACACCAGAGCGAAGAAATGGAAATAAGTAAATATTTTATTTCCTCGAATGGTAATCGAACCCATAACCAGTCGCGTATACAGTCACACTTTGTACCCCTGCGCCACGACTGGCTAGTATTCTATGTACATATTTGTGTGGCCCTCTTTTTGAACTGTCAAGCTACTACAAATACTATACTAATATTATTTATTCATACCTAATCGTTTTCTAATTGCTGCCGTTCCTATTCAGAATATCAACACGTGAACTGAAAAGTAAATCTTTTTTTTGGAATATTAAAGGGTCATAATTATTATTTTATTTTATTCGTAAATAGCACTTAAAAGTAAGCGTGATGGTAACGACTTTGGTTCCCACGCAGGAGAATGTTTCTTTTTATTCTCTCCCCTCGTAAATTGAGGCGGCGTTGAGTTCCGGTGTTATGCAGGGAAAAGTTTTTTATTTAATTTTGTTTGAGAAGCGTATAGCAAAGTACATTCTTTTTTAGCTACCTGCTGTATGCTGCGCATAGCAGACTAGGCAGAGGGAACCTGGGAACCCAATGTTAGGACATTTACTTCATTAAAACAATTTCGTTCCCCAATTACTGCCGAATTTTCGAGGCATTGTGTGTTGAGTGACGGAACTCAACAACGAGGAAATAAAAATACTAAATATTTCATTGCGACGAGTGTGAAATAAACCCACAACTGCCACTGTGCCATGATAGCCTCTCATGTTTGTAGTTTATAAAATGAAATTATAAATAAAACAAAATAAAATAAAATAAATCAGCTTCACGATGTATCCCGCACACAGCAGGGTAAGCAGAGGGAACCTAGTATTAAGACCCTCCGTTCCCCACTTTCTGCCGAATTCTAGAGGCATTGCGTGTTGAATAGCAGAACTTAACGCCGCGCTTTGCCTCGACATCAGAGCGAATGAATTATATTTCCATTTAAATATAAATTTAGGTAAATATTTCATGTCCTCGAATGGGGAACGAACCCACAACCAGTTGATTTTACAGTCACATTTTGTGCCCCTGCGCCACGACTGGCCTCATTAAATTATTATAACTGAAATTGAGTTTAAGCTTTAACGTCAATATTTTAAATAGGGTGTTATTAAACGACGTAAGCTGGTAAATATTTTATAATGAGACAAAAATTAAAACAATAACGTACAGTAGAGTATTAAAAAACCGAACACAGTTTGTGTCATATACATAGAGTAAAATTAATTAAAAAGAAATAATAAAGAAATTTCTGAGCAAAATTTCTATATAAAAAAACAACGGTATTTTTCAAGATTTACTTTAATTCTTCTATGTGATTAAACAAATATATAATAAATACCTACCATTATATCTTTTCTTTACATTGACTTAGAAGATTTAATTCTTCTGTGCCCTAAGGAATGGTAGACCTGGAGTCCAAGCGATCTCGAGATAAATGGTCTTGACAGACGGACAAAACGGACCACAAAGTGATCCTGTAAGGATTCCTTTTAAGATACGGAACCCTAAAAATATCAAATACCAATTTATTTTATTATTTTCGGCTTATCTCCCTATCCAATATAAATATCCTCTTTCAAGGTCCTAAAGCTGTTCTTCATTCAGGTCGCATTTTGACGGATACATGCTCGAATGAATACTAGAAGCACGTATAGGTACTTTACGTGAAACAGATATATCGGTGGAATATCTTTCTGAAGAATAGAATTTGGCTATGATATTCTAAATTCTTATAAAGTGAAAGAAATTTTGAAAATGCCTTTTTTTTAATAATATTGTTTATTTGTAATTTGTTTTCGAGATTATTCTTCACTTACACGAAATATTAAAAGATGTATATATTTTTAATAGATTAAACATTAAATTACATCAGCTTTACGCTGTATACCACACACAGCAGGGTAGGCAGAGGGAACCTAATGTTAAGACTCACCGTTCCCCACTTGCCACCGAGTTCTGGATTTTTTTAATAGATTCATTGAAATTGGCCGTAAGTGCAAAGGCTGTGGGTTCGATTCCCACATTGGCGCTGTATCTTGTTACCAGAGCAGAGAAATTAAATAATTAATTCTCCCGATTGGAAATTTATTCAGCTGTACATCCAAAAACAAGTAATATTTTTTTTAATCTATTATTTTTTCATACATGTGCGTGTATGAAACGAAATCTAAGGCTATGAACCCTATGACCTCTTTATTATCATCAATAGCTTTACTACTCCACACGTAGGAAAAAACTGCAGTCAAAAATCGGATTACTGACGTTTATTCCTATATAACATAAATTTGAGGATAAATAGATTAAAAAAAATTATTGGTTAAGTAATAAAATCTTCTCCAATATAACCCACGTTCGGAAAAATTAAAAAAATTATATAATTTTCAATTTAAATTATTATGTAGAAATAAGAAAAAAAATCCTATTTAAGTAATCTACAAATATATTAAACTGACTATATTAAAAAATTATTTACACAAAAAATAAAGTAAAAATTATCACAGATAAAAAAATCACGATCATTTTCTCACAAAATACATTTATTTTCTGAAAAATCATAATTTTCCATACATTTTTCCATAAAAAAAAACATTTGCACTTACCATAAAGTCCACAATTTGCAATCCAATTCCAAAAACAGTTGTCATTATCGCACATAGCCTCTAGGCATCACAGACACACACAGTTTTAACTGACACAGCACAGATCAACATACAATTTATGCGATTCACATTTTTTCATATAAAAAAACGTATCATTTCATTTCATTTTTCATTTAAAATTGTATTTTTTCCCAGAGACAAGCGCTCAGTCCCCTGTGTGGTTCTCGACTGAACGTGCCTATACCTGTTATTTTTTCGAGGGGGTGGCGCCTGCGTACAACGAGACGGTCGTACTATATTAATTTAAAATAATTTTTCCCATTTCAATTGAACTATTATAATGAATTTTGTGATGTGATAGAGATTTGGATTGTGCCTTTATATATAGATTTTGTAATAAAAGGTAAAGTTAGAAACAGTTACTAAGATTAATGCTTTTATTTAGGCGTTATGTCCATTTAAATATTGAAATATAGATATATGTAATGAAATGCATGTCAGAAATGCAGTCGTGGCGCAAGGGCACAAGCGTGTGTCTATATACGCGAAAGGTTGTGAGTTCGATTACCCCTCCAGGAAATAAAATAATTGTATATTTTCATTTCTTCACTCGGGTGTTGAGGCAAGAGAGTTCCGCCACTCAGCAGGCAATGTCTCCAGAGTTCGGCGGAATGTGTAGAGCGGAGTATCCCAACACTAGGTTCCCTTCGCCTACCCCTGCTGCATGCGAGATACAGCGTGAAGCTGGAAAAAAATAAAATAATTCGACATTTGTCAAAGATATCGATTTACTTATAATTCAACGCACAGCTGCGCCCGAGTGCGCCTTTATATCAAACAAACGACTTTAGCATTGTCCTGGATGTTCGTTCCTTTATACAAATAATAATAGTTATTCAATCTCTATAATTTGTATATACAGGTATTAATTTTTTTTCATACATTCATTTTTATTTCTTCATTCATTTATTTCCTGGGTTAGTTGAAATAGTAAAATGCTTTTTTTTTTACTTTATCCCGTCGGTACACCTGGGTGGGTGGGTAATCAGCTTAATTAACTAAAAACAGAACTTTTTAACATTTTTAAAGTGTTAATCCACACTTAGGAAAGAAAAATACTTATTTAGAAAATGTATAAAAATTTCAACGTAGCGGGACTCGAACTCGAAATCCGTGAGACGCGGGTTCGAGTCCCGCTAAATAAGTAAAAACAGAACTTATTGTCAAAGCGCTGTTTCGAATTTTTGCCGTCTCGTGTATTGAGTAGTGGAGCTCAACGCTGCACCGGCATAAAGCTCACAGCCACCGCAATTCACATTTACAATCAAACTTGTTATTTTTTTGTTTTTTTTTTTGACTTCACTCTATATTTCGGCAACAAACAGAGCGGCAGAACTGAATCTTGGAACCTAGTATTAAGACACTACCTCCCGCCCTCCCTCTGCCTACCCAGCTGTGTGCGTGATACAGCGTGAAGCTGATTTTATGTATTTTCAATAAAATCATTCGATTGTATATGAACCTAAAACTGTGGTATATCAGATCTATAAGTGTTAAATTATACAAACATGTAAGCATCGTGGTGCATTGAGAAAGCATCTATCTGTAACGGTTGTAGGTTGGATCTCTATTTGGGGAAAAGAGTTATTTTCATTTCCTTGCTAAACAATTGATGTCTCGAATTCAGGTGTTTTCTCTGACCAGCCCGCCATATGCGGGATACATTTTAAACCCTAAAAAACTCATTGCGAAGACATGGATATATGTACTTCTATAGTAATTATTTAGGAATTTCTTCTAAAAACAGCCCCTCTAAGATTTAACGGGAAGTTGCTTATTTTTTAATTTAATCCTGATACGACCCACCGAAGAAAATGTAGAGCTGTTTTGTTTTGTTCCATAATGTAATTCTAAATACCTTTTATAAAGTGAAAATAATATTATTCTTTTTGTAGTATATTTTTATATTATCTTTACGGACATAAATTGTAGAGTTACAAATATTGGATGAATGGAAGATTTTTTTTGAATAGTCGCAAAAACATAGTGTTAAATCACCATTTTTTCCATATTAGAGACATAGACTTCATTCTACCCCACTGGGAACACAGCGTGAAACTAAAAAGAGGTAGAGCTACAGTGTTGACAAGCTATCCCCAACGGCACAACGTTCATATAGTAGTTCATATAGTAGTAGTTTTCCCACTGCAGCTTATCCTGCGTGGTTTCCGATTTTCTCATGTATTTTTCAAAAAAGCAACCTACGAAGTTTCAAATTTGTAATATTACTAGGATATTATAACAATATCCAGATATTTTTGGTCATTCCACCTTTGTAGTCGATCGACTCTTTAAAAGAATTCCAATCGATTTGTTAGTTTTTGAAAAGATATATAATAAGGATTAAATAAATATATATTAACATAAATTCACAAATAAGAAAATAAGAGAATTGTAATTTGGTTTATCTTATTTGATAATAAAAAATAAAGTAAAAGATAAATACCTATCTTTAGTAACTTCAACATTTTTAATATTCAACACGTCTGGATCTTAGATATGAGGATATCTCTAGATATGTAATATTATATGTAAAAACATAAGTTAAATAGTTAGGTACATTATCTAAATTAAACTCGAATAATTCTCAATCTACCTATATTTCAATGATTTCAACGCGGCTTCGCCTGCTTATTTATTTTTATATTATAGCCAAAATATACGTTTTTAGCACAAATTGTAGCGTGTGATTTGTTATTCTGATTTGCTATATTACTGCAAAATTTTATTGCAAATCTAAATCCGTTTAGTAATTTTTACATGAAAGTGGACCAAACAAAAATAAATAAATAAATCAGCTTCACGCTGCATCCCGCACACAGCAGGGTAGGCAGAGGGAACCTAGTGTTAAAACACTCCGTTCCTCACTTTCTATTGAATTCTAGAGGCATTGCGTGTGGAGTGGCAGAACTCAACGCCGCGCTTAACCAAACATATATTACAAATTTTCACACTTATAATATTATTAGGATTATATCTAATAAAAGAAAAGTTACGAATAAAACTCACTTTTCACATATTCCAGACAATGCATACGTAACTATATGTTTATACGTTTTTGTATGCGGAAAAAATTTTAATTTACACACGGAGTCTTGAGGCCGGGCTGTCTGCTTGCTTTGTTCCGTAAAGGGCTTCGTGACCCTTCTGCCTTCGGGGCTCTGTAGACATATTAACTACGGTACTAAGCTAGAAGTTTAAGAATTCCTCTATATATAGATATATATATATATTTATATATTTTTTTGAGCTTCACGCTGTATCCCGCATGTAGGGGGATAGGTAGGAATGCCGCTATTTGCCCTGAAACCACAGCGCGAAATGAAAATAGTAAATATTTTATTTCCTCGAGTGGGAATCGAACCCACAACCTATCGCGTTTACTTGTGCCCCTGCGCCACGACTAGCCTCAAATCTCTATTAAAAATATATGTTTATATTTGTAATATCCGGGATTGTAGAAAAAATCCCAAAGGAACTATTAATTACATTTTTCAACTTCGAAGTAACATTTATACAAACCGTCGTCGTCACTCTGTTTTTTTACCTCTGACATTCACCATCACGCATATCTTTCGGACCAATGAATCATTTGTTGCGTAGGTATCTACAAAATACGAGGGTTCCGGGTTCATACTAAGTAGAGAAAACCTAGTGTTACACTCCATTCTGTACTTTCCATTCGATTTCGAGATATTGTGAGTTAAATCAAATAAGGTTCGCGCTGTATCCCGCACACAGCAGGGTAGGCAGAGGAAACTAGCTTCCCTGTTGGTGTTAAGACACTCCGTTCCCCACTTTCCACCGAATTCTGGAGGTATTGCGTGTTAAGTGGCGGAATTTAACGTTTTGCCTAAACAACAGAGAGAAGAAACGGAAATATACATTTAAATAAATATTTCCTTTCCTCGAGTGGGGATCGAACCCACAACCAGTCGCTTTTACAGCCACACTTTGTGCCCCTGCGCCACGACAGGCCACTAATACTAATATTATTATAATATTGTGAGTTGAGTAGCGGAATTTTAACCAACTATCTTCTATCGGAATTAAAATTGAATCCCAACCATCATTTTACCAATCCAAAAAAGATAATCAATACACCAACGGTCAGTGAAAATAACAAAAAAATAAGAAAAAAAAGAGTGTTATATTAGTTTCTTCCTTTCCATCGCTCCATCTGTCTTTTCATAAATTGGTCAAATATTGAACGTGTTGTTTGGATAAATATTTTAGATAAATATTGAGAGAGAAAGTTCGATTTCCGCGGAGCGTAAATATCGATATAGATATATGAAATGAAGGATGTGTTATTACGATCGGGCTAAAATATATAAATAGTTGAAAAAAATTGCAAATCAAAGGTTTTTGAGATTATTTTGCTAGGAAAATACTAATGTCGTAACACAAATGCTATTTTAATGGACATTGGTAGTAAAGTAATGTAATGTGTAAAAATATTTTTTAAATCTATATAAATTCATGAAAAGTAAAGTAAAGTACCTAGTGATTCAATAATTGATAATTTTACGATGTAAAGATACTTTATTTAGAAAATCACTATACTTTCAGTTTCCACGCCCAATTTAGTTATCTTCAATCAGACAAGAAGAGAGAGGACTTAAAATCCAAACCAATATGGTATGGAGAACGGAGTGTCTTAACACTAGGTTCCCTCTGCCTACCCTGTTGTGTGCGGGATACAGCGTGAAACTGATTTATTCAATATGGTAAATATAGAAACATTACTTATTGTTATTATAGTATGACTGACAATAATTAAATAGTATATTACTATGTTTTTTTAAAAAATTGACACAGAAATGTGCCGTTAGAACTTCAAAAACAATTATTAGGAAAGCCAGAGAGAACAGAGATCCAAGCACTACGGTCTCTGTATACCTCTTTCGCCTCGTCCATCTCTTTGTTCATGCCCTGGAGTATTTTTACGTGATATTCCTCCAGTATCTTCGCTATAGTATTTTTGGAAGTCAATCGAGATCTTTCCCTGAACTAAACTACCCATTGAATTCATATTAAGCTTTTAATTATTATTGTAATGTCGGTTGTCGATTAATATATGAATTATGGCTTGATATATTATTCTATTTAAACAAAAAAAAAACCGGTCAAGTAAGTCGAACTTCCTCACCGAGGGTTCCATACTAATTTCAAATCGACAGGAAGTGCAATTCATAAAAAATGACAAATTTAAGCTAGTGTACTCCACTTTTACATACATACATACACTCATTCCGATTCTGAAATTAATTACAAATATGAACTTGTAATAGTTTTGATGTATAATATAAATTAAAAATTAAATTAAATCAGCTTCACGCTGTATCCCGCACACAGCAGGGTAGGCAGAGAGAACTTAGTGTTAAGACACTCCATTCCCCACTTTCCGCCGAATTCTGGAGGTATTGCGTGTTGCGTGGCGGAACTCAACGCCGCGCTTTGCCTCGACACCAGAGCGAAGAAATGAAAATATAAATGTAAATAAATATTTAATTTCCTCGAGTGGGTATCGAACTCACAACTGAATTGATTTTACAGTCACACTTTGTGCCCTTGCGCTACAACTGGCCTCATGTGTAATATAAATTTCCACATTTCGATTTTTTCGTGCTGCATGTTCTTACTTCTTGCCAAATTTCATAATTATAGGTGTACGGAGAATGCCCTACACTACTGCTAAATATCCTATGAATAGGTACAAAATGCAGTAAAAACGATACAAAATCTTCATTCTTCTTCTTCTTCCTTAGCAGCAGGGTAGGCAGAGGGAATTTAGTGTTAAGACACTCTGTTCCCCAGTTTCCGCCGAATTTTGGAGGCATTGCGTGTTAAATGGCGGAACTTCTTTTAATCACGTTGACTCATAAGCTTATCTTTATTCTGTCCTTCAAGGCGCTGACGTTGTTTACATTATTTACCTTGATAAACGGTACCCCAAAAAAAAACAAAAATTATAAATAAATTAAAAAATGACCTAAATAGCGCAAAAAGTTAAAAGTATTTCTTAATACAAAAGTAATTATTAAAGTGTGTTATAATGACCCGGTCATAAAAGGCAATCCCGCAGGAATTACGTCGCGAGCAATTATACGAGCGCGAATGGCGTATATGATATAGCTAATTAAATAATGAAGTATTTTAAAAAATATTTCTTTGAAAATTTAAAGGCCGTTTTGGCGCAGTTGTACGGTTTCTGAATGTCAATACGACGGTTGTGGGTACAATTACCGCCTCGCCTCTGGTAATAAGTCAAAGTGCGGCGTTGAGGTACGCTATGCAACACGCAATGTCTTGATAATTTGGTAGTAAGTGTGTAGGTTCCCGCCAGGTGCCTTCCATGTACCTACTCTGCTATATGTGGCATACAGTGTAAAACCAGTTTTTTTAAGTTTCATCTGTTACGGGCACGAGGAAATTATTTTTATCCTCTTGGCACTCAGCCAATTTAAAAAAAAAATATAGTATAAGTATATGGATAAACGGAACCCAACTCTGAGAAAAATATATTTTAAAAAAAAGTTCTTAAAAGTATGAAAATGAATATTCTGGAGGCATCGAACCTATAGCGCTTGTAAAATTTAAAATTTCTGTACATTGAAAATATTTATGAAAAAACAATATGATTATCTTTTTAATCTATGATTTTTTGTCTGTTTTTCTAGTTTTATCTTCTGAACTACTGGGACTCTTCCGACATTCCGCCTAATCTTAGACACTGTTGACCGACGGTACTCATCGTCGAGCTTTGCCTTGTAATTAGACCGAGGAAAGGAAAAGAATTCATTTCCTTAACTGAGAATCGAATCCACAACCAACGCATTTAGTTCAATACGTTATAATATATGTATATTTTATATGTATTTATTTCGTTTATATTAAAAAGTACTGCATTAAAAAATTTGCATTTTTTGTTCTATAACACTATACAGCACTACTGCCATCTAGTGTCCGTCTTCCCCAACTCAACTTAAAAATAAAAGTTTTATTTAATTTTTTCTTTAATATTAATAACTACAATAATATATTTAAATTAAAATATTCCAAATATATGAAAAAAAATATACGTACCTATTTGTTTTTCTTTTAAGCGACATCTAATGACCTTTTAAGTTACTATGTGATAGATTGATAGAATGGAGTATTATCTGTTTCTTAATTTTTGCGATAGATGGACATTATTAATATCATTTTAAGTTTTTTTTAGGGCGATCTATATTGTTATATTATTTACTAGCAGCTTATTCGTGGCTTCTCCCGCATACTACCTTTAAGTAATTTATTATGCTGCATTTGTCATAAGATTGATTATGTAATTTATATATTTAATAATTTTTCATAATTTTGAGAATCTGCAAGCACTGCGTCGCTGCTTGCTAGGACGAAATCGGCGCCCTTGCCGCCGAAGCAACCTCGCGGGACTCAAGTTTAATTATTTTAATTTTATATTTTCTCAAAAAGTTCACGTCCAAATGACATTCTATAAAATCCGAAGATTATCTTCATAAAATTTTCTTGATGATGAAATGACTGTCGCTCGTAAGTTTTTAATATAAATGTGAAATAAAAATCGATGAAATATCCCTTTACAGTTTTCAATTATTTTTTGTCACAAAATGCCTTATTGTCACTTATTTATAAGAAATAGATATATAGTGTAGCGGACTTTTTTTTACATCTAATAGAATAGAATATTTTTGTCATACAACGTAGTGACGTATAATTAACTATGCGTACAGCGCACGCGCTTAAAGCAATTCGATGGCGTTCCTTATCATTGTTATTTCCTTAATTAAGGCTAAATAAGACTTACACCGTAATGTTACATAGCCTATAGCACTTCTGAAGAGTGCAGCCTTCATACAAAATAAAAAGAAAGTAAATCGGATCTGTAGATCCGAAGATCTTAGCGTTTAAACAAACAAACAAACTCTTCCGCTTTATTATATTAGTATAGATAAGTTTCACGCTGTATCTCTAAATAAGTTAAGGCATTCCGTTCCCCAATTTTCGCCGAATACAGGAGCCATTGCGTGTTGAGTGACGGAACTTCTCAACTACTCGTTCGCAATCACACACTAGGGCGCCAAGACTGGCCTCTACGTAATAAAATCAAAGGACCTGAACTTGGGCCACTTTATTTCTTTGAACTAATCATAGTTTATTTCTTTTAACTAATCATAGTTTATAAACCTCAATTTTTGAATATTTTTATTGGAAATAACATTGTTCATTGCGACATGTTTGTACCCTCTTGCCAAACAGACACCTCTAAAACTCTTATAAATTAAAAGCACCTACAAATGTAATAATACTAAAGTTACATGTAGTAACTGATCATACTCTCTGAATATCAAAAAGGTAAATAAAACTAATAAACTACAGATAATTATTTATTGGGCTAGCCCTGTTTCTGCGCCAACTCGCGCGCCTTGGCCTTCTCTAGCTTGGCAATGCGCGCGTTGGACTTGTTGCCCAACACACCACCGCCCCAGTGTCTTCGGAGCTCCTCGTAGCGCTCGTTGAAGTTGGTACGGATGGCTTCTACCACCTTGGAGAAGGCGGCTCTGTCACCGGACTCAACCTGTGTACAATATTTTTTTTCATATTTTAGGATTTGAGGACTCCAGAAAAAAAAACCAACAAGAAAAATTATAACAACATTTCATATTACTCCACGTTTTCCATTTAGATAACTGCATCAATGCAAAAAGTATATAATTATTTCAATTCAATTTAAAAAAAACATAAAAAACAAAAAAAAATTAAATTGTAATGCAGTTTAAAACAACATATGGTAACATATAACACTAACTACATAGAATAGATGGCATACTCAGATATTTCTCTAAGGTGGTAGAAAAGTTATCCTCATGGCGTTTGGATAGCAAATGAATCATCATTATATGCTCATCTATGTCATATTTAATATTTAAATATTCTCAACATCTTAACATTTCCTAATAAATTACTATAAAAAAAAATATTTTAGTAATTTATTGTGTACTGATAACATAAAAATTAAAAATGCTATGGTAAAATCAAATCCACTATTCTGATTGGTGTCACAGTATATATAAATTCAGACAGCAGCAATTTAAAAAAATTAAAAGAAAATAATAAGGAAAAAATAGTTTAAAATAAAAAAACAAAAAACGAAAATATATCAAACAATCAGAAAACTCTAAATCTAAAAAAAACAAAACCAAACATACATGTGTGAGCGCTAAGCACGTGCAAGTCTTCCTGTGTACGAGGGCACCGAGGCGGGACTTGCCCTTGACGATGCAGTAGGGCACACCCATCTTACGGCAAAGGGCTGGCAGGAACAGTACCAACTGTAACAAAAAAGAGATTATTACCATTTCTTCATATTTTTATGTTGATAGATTTTATTTATATCATTATAAATCAGAGTCAATTGGCTTCATGCAGCATGTGAATTTTTTTTGTTAAAATCACAGCCTCAGGTGAAGAAATTCTAACATCATAATATTTTGGATCTAATAAGTTCTTTGTTTTTCACGATTATTACACATTTTAAATGAAACTAATTTAAGTAGACCTTGGTCATGGGTAGACCGGTGACCACGTCCACCTGTGAAACATCAGGTTTCCAAAATGTAAAATCTTTAATATACACTATCAATCCGGTTAAATTAGTTTCATTTAAAATTTTGGATCTATTTGTTGAATGCCGGAACTCAACTCCGCATTTTGTTTATTGGAGTGAGCATCAAACCCACAACTATTGCATTTGCATACAGACACCATCTAGCATCACAAAGGCCTATATTTAATTAGTGACATCATTATTGTTTTGCTATACTTTAAAGATTTATAGTTCTTGTAATAATAAATAATAATATATTATTTATTTAGCATTTCTTATTTTTTTAGAGATGATTTATTAGAACATTTAACAATGAATTAATGCTTTTTCTTTTTAATTATAATTTACAGAACTTTCACATTTTAAAATATACTGATTATTATTTAATTTTATTTAATGTTATACCTCAATTTTTATTTAATTAAGTATCATAACTACATAAAAATTACCAAGCAGTGTCTTATTTCAAAATAAAAAAATAAATCAGTTTCAAACTGAATCCTGCACACAGCAAGATAGACAAAGGGAACCTAGTGTTTTCCCCACTTTTACACAACCAGTCAGTTTTACAGTCACACTTTGTGCCCCTGCACCACTGCCCTCTTATTAGTTTAAGATATTTTCCTATATTACCACAAAAAAAATGATATACCGACAGTCTCTACTTATGATTATGATTGACGTTAAAATGATTAAGTGAATGTAAAGACAGGAGAACAGATAAAGTGTTTCCTTTCTTAAAAAAACAAACATAATATACACTTGTTTATATTTGTTTACCAGTAAGACTAATCTTGATTATGTTTTACCATAAACCTTCTCTCTTTTGACATATCTGTTTAAATATAGGGACCATTACTCCCACAATTTTCAAATACTCCACTAAAAGTCAAACTATAAAAAAAAAAATTAAAAAAATAACAAAATTTTACCTCAATGGGATCAACATCATGAGCGATGACGACCAGCTGTGCCTTCTTCTTCTCCACCAGCTTAGTCACAGTGTTGGTACCTGATCTAATAGTATTCGGCCTCTTCGCTGGGGGCTCCTCTTTCTTTGCGACCTTCAAAAACAAAAAAAATTACTCAAATACACAGAGGAATATTCGGAAATCTCAAATAGTAATGTGCTATAGGCATCAGAGATCTTGGTGGAAAAGGTCGTCATGGCGTTCAGATATGGTTTTGTGCATCATTTACCTATTTGTTACAGTAAGATTATGCTTAAGATCCTATAAGACATTACTAGTATCCTATTATATTGCAGTATGTCTACCTTTATTAGTATGAAACATACTTTTAAAACCCTTTACTTGTTTTATATATTAAAAAAAATATATAGCTACCTATTTTGTGACTCAGTTTAGTGATATTAAACAACTTACACACTTATGCACTATAAATTTGAACAAAAGTAATATTTTTCTAGTACCAAAGTTCCAGCAAGGGATAAATAAACCAAAAAGTATCATCATCATCATCATCATCGACAGCCGTCAATCATCCACTGTTGGATATAAGCCTTTCCCAATTCTCGCCACCACACACGATCTTCAGCTCTTCGGATCCATCCGCTTCCTGCCACTCTCTTTAGGTCGTCGGTCCATCTAGCAGGGGGTCGACCCACCGGACGTTTTGTATGGGGTCTCCACTCTAAGACCCGTCTGCCCCAACGGCCGTCGGCTCTACGACAGATATGCCCCGCCCATTGCCACTTCAGCTTACAAATTCTTTGAGCTATGTCGGTAACTCTGGTTCTCCTCCGGATTTCCTCATTTCGGATTCTATCCTTTAGAGATACACCGAGCATAGCCCGCTCCATGGCTCTCTGAGCGACTTGAAATTTGTGGACGAGGCCTTTTGTTAGAGTCCATGTCTCAGCCCCGTACGTCATGACCGTATCATAAAAAGTATCATAGAGTATATAAAATAATTATCTATGGTTTAAGTTTAATTGTGTATATTTATCTAAATGTAACCACTAACTACTGTAGACTAAACATCAGGGTAAACAGTTTTATTTAAAAATAAATTAAGACATATTTTTTGCTAATGTATTTAAACAAATTTTTGTTTTTTCAATAACACATACCTTAGCTTCAGCAGCTTTCCTGAGGCGTTCCTTCCTGACTGCCTCAGTCTCTGGTCTGTACTTCTCGAGGATCTTGAAAAGACCCTTGGCTAAAACAAAACACACTCATTAATAAATATTTTCTTAAACTAAGCTGAAATTGAAATAGTAAATGAGATTTCAGAGTTAAAAAGCTCGTATTGTTTTTGATAATCATAGTGATTCATAGTTGCATTTGGAGTTCATCATGTTAAATAAATAAAAAAATAAAATTTATTAATATTTCCTTTCTCAATAATTCAACTTACAATTTTCAAATAGACTAATATATATAATATAATAAAGCTAGAGTTTGTTCAAATAGACTAATCTCAGGAACTATATTGGGTCAAATTAAATGATTATAGTAAGAGATAGTCGTTATCAAGTAAGCCTATAGGTATAAGATATATTACATCTCATGTTTTTTAACCCACTGTACCTACAGTCAGTCACCTCAGAATGTGTCATATGCCTTATATATAGTTATTTGACCATGTGGGTAAAGCTACAGGTAAAACTTAGTATGTTATAATAATTCCATAGTTTTAAAATCATTTTATCACAAAGAAGATGCAAATTAAAGTTTTAAATGCACGACAAACCTGTAGTCTTATCTAAAGTTTGAGTGAACTGGTTGATTGGTGGTGGCACCTTCAAGCGGCGTTGGAGCACTGCCTTTTGACGCTGAATACGAATGTACTTGGGCCATCTCACGAAACGGGATAAGTCACGAGTTGGCTGGATATCCTGACCTGAAATATGTTAATAATTGATATTTTTAGTATTATATTACATAGATAAGAAATTATATACCAAAAAGTGTTTTCAAGGTAAAATTTCAATATTTTGTTGTCAAATAAGAATACATTAAACAAGAATTATAACTCAAGTAATAAAAATGTTTTAATAACAAACAAATATTATAACCATATAGACCAATCAGTGTTAAAAAGCTCGTTATGTTTTAACCACATGGTTTTTCAGTTAAATTTTTTACATCATGTTGGCCATTTAATATTTTTTAATAATCAAAAAATTCAATTTAAAAGTAAACTTACCAATAGCAAAGTTCTTTGTCCTCTTCTCGAAGAGAGGGTTTACAACCTTCTTAGGTTCAACTTTCTTCACGACCAAAGGAGCGGCCGCTACCTTCTTTCCTACCTTCTTCTTAGGCTAAAAGAAATTATATTTGTTATATTTATGTGTTCTTGATATGATAATGTACTTTTTTAAAGTAAATAACTTCAGCGATCTTGGTGATAATTTGGTAAGTAATCATAAATCTATCATTTAATAGTTCACATCATGGTAGGTACACTTATAGAGGTTATGTTCCTTTTCCTCGTTATTTTTATTTAAAACATTGTAAACATTTTAAACAATTAATAAAAGTTTATTATAATAATATTTAAACACAGAGCAAAGAATTAAATTAACCAAAAAGTAATTGTTTGTGTGATAAACGAAAAACAACACTCACGGTCTACACTTACAATAATATATGAATTCACACGTTTACTAATTTCCCGAACAAAAATAACGTATTATAATAAACGCACATGGCTTTTACCTTCTTCTGCACCATCTTGTATGAACTTTAATAAAGTGATCTGACGGCCACGAACGGATACGTGACCGAAAAAGAACACCAACCTTTCGGCAAAAATGGCCGAAACAAAAAGACAGTGGCGCGGATTGACACAAACGTCAGTGAATGCCACAGATAAAACATACGTTGACAGATTAGAAATAGTATCAATACTATATAGATGTAGCTTTAAATATATTTTGTTATATATATATTGTTTTTATATCTAAATAAATAATTTTGTATTGAAAAATATACTCTAATTCATTTGAATGTATTTAAGATTACTATACTTTTAAATATATATTCACGTCCGATGTAAAACACGCGTTTTACCTATTGCTAACACCTATTTCGTTAGCAATTTACCTATTCTAAATGTAATATATATTTTTTTCTGTAATTGAAAAGCAATTCCAGTCATATACACAAAAATACATTTTACTATTTTCTACAGTCGATAAAAGAAATAAACATTATAATGTTAATAAAACGATAGCGATATAAAATAAAAGTTTAAAAAATATTACGATGTGTTTCACAATTTATTTGCTTTGTTTTATAGGTAACACAAATTGTTTATGCATTTCGCAGTAAACATATAAATATATATATTATAAAAGAAATGTAAGGTATAAATAAAGTATACAAAAACATACTAATTATACTTCTTTACAGCTTCTATAAGTTCCTCGAGCACTCTAAAAGTAAACTTGGAAGGTACTTTAAGATTGGGCAATGAAGTTATAACTTCTTTATCAGAATTTCTAGGAAATAGAACTAATATGAAAACCCGAAGGTTTTTAGCACCTGTTGATGATGAGGACACTATAACAGACATAATAAGAACCTCCGTTTTATGTCACGAACTTAACTTCTGTTTTTCATTAAGGAAATTTTTAGACGAGTACATCACTTTATTAGCAAAGTCTTTAGAAGATATACTTAGAAACAGTCTAGGAGAATCATTTCAAACGTCCATTTTTGAGGAACAACTAAAACATTATTTAGTTATCATAAGATATATCCTCGAGGAGGCTGACATGAAGTTCACTGAAGATAGAATTTCCTACATCTGGATGAACACAATTAAGAAAATCTGTGCAAAATTTCAAGAAATGTCAGTCATATTGATTTCGGAGGAATTACAAAATGAAATCAGTATAAATACTATGAAAAAATCGTTGAATCATAAAGCAATTATCACAACTGCGCTAGTTGAATTGGAGTACCAGGGAAAATTATGCACTGAACACGCCGTTTGTGTTAAATCTTATGAAATAACGAAATCTTTATACTCACTTCTTGAACATCTGGATAATATATCAGATGAGAAGGTTCGATCTTTTATTAGATATTTTTATGAAGCACTTTTTGAGACTAGTTTTTATTCACATTTAAATCAAATTACATCACATGAGCTACAAGTGACTTTAAATGACATGGCTTATTCCAAGGACGTGCCTACAAAGAATATATTATCTACAGTGAAAAAAATTGTACACTTACGACTAAAATCTACACAAACAAACAATCTCTTAACATTACCTCATGATGCTTTCTTGGTCCATATTATTTTATCAGATATGGATCATTTTTACAGTAAATATAAAGACCCCTATGGTACCTTTTTCCAATATTTTTTTGATTGGACAATATCTGATGTTCGGATTGATAAGCCAATTAGGCATGTCCTAAGAGATATGGAGAAAGAGTTGTGGACAGTGTCCGATGATCTATTGATTAAGTTGATGAATGAAGTGAAAATATTTTTAGAATTGACAGTTGATCCTGAAAATTAAATTAAAAAAAAAAACTACTTGAAGCATAAAATATATTCTAGATACAGTAAAATTGTTATCAAATACTTACGTTGTTGTCCTATACTTGGAAGACCCTAAAAAATACGTTTCAAATTTAAATTGCACCTTAATTTAAAAATTCAAATTAATAATAAATAGGTAAGAGATAATTATCAAGCATTGGCGCAGTGCTTACATATTATTATAAATAAAACATTTAATTCTTAAAAATTAAGAAGGTAACAGATTTTTGTGCTATATATGCAATTCGATGTAGCTGATCATACACAATCACATGTAACTGATAGACAGACAATATTATAGATATGTATATACTTATCTGCTAAATGATAAATAAATTTCTTTTTTCGTATTAAATATTATTATTACATCGATACTAGTAGCTACATAATAATATAGCATATATTTAGTTCACTATTATATTTTCTAAACTATAATTTTTAGCTAACAAATACGACTAGGTCGGTTATAAAACTAAAAATTGGGTTATGAGATTGAGTTTTACCTTCACTTTGATGTATAAAGCGCAGCATATCCTATTTACGGTGCCCGGGAGCCCTTTGTGAATACGTTATTAGTAAGTAGGTACGACCAACAACTACTGGTGCTTCCGTCACTTGCGGCAAGAGGAAATTGGTTAACTTATTTCCTTTTTTTGTTACTGTCTTATCGAATTCTTTAAAAAAATCAAATCAAATCAGCTTCACGCTGTATCCCGTACATAGCTGGGCAGGCAGAGGGAACCTAGTATTAGGACACCGTTCCCCACTTTCGGCCGAACTCGACGCTCATTTGCCTTGATGCCAGTGTGAAGAAATGAAAATGTGTGTATGAGTGTGCTAAAAATTTGGAATTACAAATTTAACAAATTATTTTAAGCAACTGTCGTTATTTAAGTAAGTAAGTTAAGTTATGTATATAAAATGGCGTTTCTATTTTGTGTATGTAATTAATATAATTAATATATGTAATGTATGTAATTAATTTAATATATTAATAGTTATTATATAATTTTTATGTGTTATATGACAATATTTTTCTAGGTAATCGATTTTAACGTACTTGCCTTTGCCTTAATTTCTTTCTTAATAAGTTTTTGTTGTCGAGTTTTACCTAACTAATTAACCATTTCAGCCATTTTTATTTCTTTTATCAGTAAGTTGTGCAATATATAAATCAGGTAATAATACTACGATATATCACCAATATCATCAAGCTGGTCTGATGACCGAGCTAAATGCGGGATAATAAACCCTGGGGTAATTATCACATGTTCACAGCGCTTGGACGGTTTCCGAAGAGGCGTGGGTTCAAATCTCGCTATGTTAAAATTTTTAAACGTTTTCTTATTAAGTATTTTTCTTTCCTGGGGTAACTATTAATAAAACCATAGAGTTGGCGATTATTAATTTCGTCTTGACATGTTCTCCTCACTTCTAAATCTTCTAAAATTTGTGTTTTAATTATACCCGACTGCAAAGGAAGGATTAATATCTTTTACGCGTATCTTGTATGTATGTAATATTATTTATTACCTCATATCTCCAGAACCACCGAACGGATTTACATAATTGAGTTACCGTTAGATTTGTCTTAGCAATCCAAGTGTTCTTAGATGGGTGACGGTAAAAAAAATCTAACTTGGAGACTATGACGACTACGACTCTTGCATTTTTTTTCGAATATTACAACATAAGTATCAAATTAAAGGTCTCAACACAGGGATAAAAAGGTATATTATTAATCATTACTGTAATACTATTAAAAATAATACAGTGAGATAATTTAAAAATATGGATACGGAGGTATAGTAGCAGTGACAGTATACTATTGCGGTCTGTGAAAACGGGTTAAAACCCTCACGGTATTAACTATTTCAATAAAAATATGTGAAAAAAATAATTGTAAAAAACAAAAAATATCAATTATATCAATAGAGGCTAGTCGTGGCGCAGGGGCATAAAGTGTCTGTAAAATCGACTGGTTGTCGATTCGATCCCCGCTCGAGGAAATAAAATATTTATTTAAATTTAAATTTTCATCCTTCGTCCGGAGTCGAGGCAAAGCGCGGCGTTGAATTTACCACTTAACACGCAATGCCTCCAGAATTCGGTGGAAAGTAGGCAACGGATTGTCACCAGGTTCCTATGCCTACACTGCTGTGTGCGGGATACAGCGTGAAGCTAATTGATTTGATTTGATCTGACTTCCCTCTAACCCCCAAATTGTGATCGAACCCCATAACCATTGCCTTAACACTCAAGCCAATTCAGTGCCCCATTGCGCCACTTAGTTAAATAAATCTTTTAGTTGAATTACCTTTCACATAGATACTTACGTTATTTATACATTGAATACCTAAATGTTTTCACAAATGCTTTAAATATTTCTTTCAACATAATCGATAATCGATTGATTGATGAACTTAAACTCATCGTGACGTGAATAATTTAAGGAACCATTAAAAAAGGATTAGGAATGAATTTTCTTTATTATCTGTGATAGGGTTTGGAAACGGGATATTAAGACATGAATTGACATCTGTCATAAATATACCTTTAAGCGCCTATATGTATATTGTATAATTTCTTTTCCCAATATTACAGAAAGTGAGGCTACCGTGGAGCTGCGGCTCAGCGTTTGATTGTACTCGCAACGGTTGTGGCTTCGATTCGAATTTGTTGCGGCTTTGAATTTTGACATCAAACAAAGAACTGGTAGCATCCTTTTTGTATCTATTTCTTCATTGTTAAGCAAATACCAAATAATAAGTATAAATAATATATCTGTATTATGTTTTTTTATTTCTCAATAGTTCGTTTGAAAACATCAGCTAAACGAGTGCTAAAACTAATTACTTACGAGCTAGAATCTCCGAACCATTAGCGATATGTTCTAATGTAACATGTAGACTAAGAGGCTGCATTTTAATAAATAGGCATATCTTCATTTTTACACTGTATCCTATATATAACATGGTAAGCAAAGAGAACCTAGTATACTAGATACTCCTTTCTCCATTTTCGCCTATTTGGCGGGGAAAGTCTACGCCTCACTTAGTCAAATATAAATGTTCAAGTAAACTTCAATATACATAAATTACAATAGACATAAATTAATATATTATTTCAATAGACATAAATTTCGTAGCAAACGAAATTAGATCTTGCGTTTGTCGTCAACCGTATATGCATACGAGTTACGTAATAAAACGTTATATAGGTAGAAATTGAAATAATATAAAAACAATCTAAATTATAATTCCGTCTATAATTTTAATTCATTGGGGTATATTTTCCATTTTTAAATTAGAAAATGTTATTTGGTAAATAAAAACTTGAATTTTCTAGTCATTACTTTTAATACATTTTTATATTTTTCAGCTTTAATTTTCTATTTCTAAAATTTGTAGCGTGGGCACTAAACTATTATTGGTTACCTCAATTTACCCGAACCGTTAACAAAGAAACGAAGATTTCATCATTTTACAAAAACAAACATACTTAACGACTACTCCTTGGTCTATAAAAATAAACTTGCAAACCTTCATCTCGTGCAGCTCACTATCTACAAAGAGAATTAACTGTTATCTAAACTACAATGCATGCTTTTTAAATGAAAGCACAGTCTTAATTACTATATAAAAGCCTAATCTACACTAATATAATAAAGTGGAAGAATTTGTTTGTTTGTTTGTTTAAACGCTAAGATCTCTGAATCTACTGGTCCGATTTACTTATTTTTGGTTTTGTTTGAAAGCTACGTTTTTCAGAAGTGCTATAGGCTGTGTAANGTTAACGGAGCCTTAGCTGCATTGATGAGACGGCGAAACGTCAGCACAGCTGCGCGTTTGGCCGTACACAATGCAGTTTTGGTACCGACTCTGTTATACGGCAGCGAAACGTGGGTATTACAGAAGAAGAATGAAAGAAAGATGAATGCTGTGGAGATGCGATCTCTTCGTAGGATATGCGGAGTCAGGTTAGCTGATCGAATCCGCATTGAAGGGATACACAGTATGGCAGGCAGGTACTAGCGAGGATGTCACGGTGAGAATGAAGAAGAACGTGCTCAGATAGTTTGGGCACGTCGAACGAATGAGTGATGAAAGAATGGCAAAAAAGATTTATGATGGAAAAGTGAGTGGTAAGAGAGATAGGGGGAGACCTCGGTTGACCTTCGAAAACACAGTATCAAAGATACTGGAGGAAGGTCATGTAAAAAGCATGAGGACCCCCCGGAGGGCATGTATGAAGAGGTTGATGACAGTGGACGAGGCGAAAGAGGTATGTAGAGACCGTAGCGTTTGGCGCTCCGTTCTCTCTGACTACACCGCTAGGTATAAAGCGTGAAGCTAAGTTAAGTTAAGTAAGTAAAATATTTGAAATATTAATAGTTAACCAGCTCATAATTTTCTTAAATATTAACAATTGTTTCTATAGTGAGCATTATGGTTTCACCAAAGGCAAGTCTACTACAGATGCGGGTGCTGCACTCCTAAAGCAAATTTATGACGCATGGGAGAAGTCACAAAATGCCATTGGAGTGTTATGTGATTTATTCAAACCATTTGATTATGTAGACCAGTGATTCTCAACCACTGTGCCGCGGCACTTTTGTGTGCCGCCAGATTTCAAAAGTGTGCCGCCAAATTTTGCAAATATATAATAATGTTAATATTATTAAATTATATCATTTAAAAAGAAAAATATTTTTGACATGTATATATATTTAAATCCACAAAAAAAATATATTTTATTATTTGCTTTGCAACGCGTTTTTTCTTAAACATATTAGCTTTAAACATATTATTACAATTTTCCACATCTTATTTGTGTGAATTCGGATTTTCAGCAACAGCCAACATTAAAACTAAAAAAAGATCAAGATTGTTAAATGTAGAAGACGATGTGAGAGTAGCATTGTCATTTTTACGAACAAATATAAATGAAATTATCAAAAAACATCAAGCTCAAATTTCACATTAAAAATATTTTTATTATTAGTTTGTAATTAATTCCTTAATAAACGTTTAGTTATTATTGTAATATATATTAGTTTATTTCGTATATTTAAAATTTTTGTCATAAAATATTTATGCAGTGTGTTGTAGTAAGTAAATAATTTTTATCTTTTTCTTTGTGTGCCGCCAAATTTTGAAATCGTTAAATATGTGCTGCAACAAAAAAAAGGTTGAGAATCACTGATGTAGACTATGGAACTCTGCTATTAAATCTATTTCATTATGGTACACAGGATACTGCCCTTGATCTTACTGCCTCATATCTAAACCAAAGAATTCATAAGGTTAGTATAAATAATGTTAAATCGTCTGGATCTCCCCTAAGGACGGGCGTTCCACAAGGATCTATTTTTTGTTTAGTTTAACGATCTGCCTTTTTATGCAAAGAACCTATATGATATTGTACTCTTTGCAAATGAAATGTCTTTAATATTTAAGATGGACAGGAATAAAATAAACTATGACGAAGTTAATAGTGCATTATCGCATATTCTTCGTTGGTTTAATATTAATATTCTAAAATAAAAAAAATAATGTAATATAAAAACTAAATGTATTGAGTTTTCTTTACCAAATGTTAAAAAATTTTAAAGCTATTTTCTTAGGTATAACTATAGATTCCAAACTAAAATGAAACACTCAACTAGAAGCACTTGCGGATAAGACATATGACAGACGTTGAAACTGCCCGACCAGTCTACTATAAGTACTCTACTATAACTAGTCTACTATAACTTATGGAATGCTGCTATGCAGATATAAATTCAATATTTGTTCTCCAAAAAAAAGCCGTGGGATATATTAATAACCTAAGATCTCGAGATTCTCTGCGAGATGTTTTTAAAGATGCATGTATTATTACAGTTGCTTCACAATTTGTATATTATAATAATCTGTTTCTCTGGCAACATATACAATGTCATAGTAAAAATAGTGAAAGCTTGTTACGCCAAGTTTTGCTTCAAAAAGTTCATAAATATTTTATGGATACTATATTATGGATATTTTATGGATGTATACGTGTATATAAATAATAAAATGCCGCAATGTATTCTAAGTTTGCCACTACATGACTACAACAATTTAAAGTATAATATCTGTAAAAAATACTAACAAGTAAAGCTTATTACACTGTTCAAGAATATTTACAGGATAAACATGTATGGAATTAATGTCTATTGAATGTGATGCAGGATAGTTGCCAGTTAATGTAACAATGATATCAATGACATTGAAAACAGCAAATATTGAATTTCTTGCCGGCTCTTCTCAGCAGAACTGCCTTCCTAACTACGGTGGTAGCTTTTCTTGTATGTTTATTCGACGATTCAAAAGTGCTTACAATAAATCGTCTATTTGAATAAAGAATATTTCGACCTTGCATTTGAATAATTTTTATATATATTTTTACTATGAATGTTGCAATGCGTGTTGAGTGGCGGAACTCAACGCCGCGCTTTACCTCGACACCAGAGGGAAGAAATGGGAGTATAAATTTAAATAAATATTTAATTTTCTCGAGTGGGGATCGAACCCACAACCAGTTCCGTTTACAGTCACACTTTGTGCCCCTGCGCCACAACTACTTTCGTCATTCTTCTCACAACAACTAGTCCATAATAAAAATAGAAACCTGGGAAGGTAACATTAAAATATTACTATTCAAAATTACAATTTAAATTTAATAAAAATCCCTAGCCAGTGTAATATTAGAATTATTTAGCTTTTCTATGAAGTCTGGAAAATAGAGGAAAATACCGCATTTCAACTGACTCGACCTACTTCCAATTTACTCTTTCACTGTAATTGAATACATAGCTTTAAACATATTATATTATAAAATTGTGAAATGAGAACAATATATACAAATCTCTTTTATGGGGAATGGAGTGTCTTACCACTACCCTGCTGTGTGGGCGATACACCGTGAAACTTTATTATTTTATCTAAATCTATTCTACAATTATAACAGATTATCAAGAGTTCAATAATGACAAATTTTCAATAGTAAATAGGTACTATACATAACTAACAATAATTTCATTTAATCGACAAATATGAAAAAATAAAGTTAACGAATATTGAACTTCGTCATTTTCAAGTCAAGAAAAAAAGTGTCAGTTAAAAACATATGTTAATGTATCTTATAAATAATTATAAATAGTTTAAAGTATTACTTTTAACAAATAAAGTATTGGAGGACAATTGCGACGCAGAGTCACAAAGTGTGGGTTTGATTCTGACTCGAGGAAATTAATTATTTAACATTTTCATTTCTTCGCTTTGGTATCGATGCAAATCGCGGCGTTTAGTTCTGCCACTCAATACGCAATGCCTGCAAAAATCAGCGAAAAATGGGAAACGGAGTGTCTTAACACTAGGTTCCTTCTGCCTAATCCGCTTTATGCGGGATACGGCATGACGTAAGAATAAAAATAAAGTATTCCTAAGAAAAAAAAGGCTTTTGGTGTGACATCCATTTCTCAACTAATTAAATACACAGATTCTCAAATAAAAAATACCACAACTTTTGACTATTTCTAGGAATAACTTTAGTCCAACCCTTTATTCAAATATTAGCTTGTATTTTCGTTAATATATTTGAATTCAATTCCAATATGAATGAAACGAAGAATCGATGCTTTTTCATTCCGAAAATTAAATTAAAACTTTGAGCTTAACTTTCCGACAAATCACTAAAACAATTCAAAGACTGTCATTCGAAATTAGAATTAGAAAATCGAGTTTTCTCAGTTAATGTTTTTGCAAGTATTTATACAATTACCGCTAAGTATTTATACAATTTGGAAGTTTAAATAGAAAAGGCCGTTGTGGTGCAGGAGCGCTAGCGTGTAGGTTGTCGGTTCGATTCCCACTTGGAGGAATGAATTAATATTTTTTAATGTGATCTCTTTGTAGGATATGCGGTGTCAGCTTAGCTGATCGAACCCGCAATGAACTCAGAATGGTGGGAATGAAGAAGAATGTGCTCAGCTGGCTTAGGCACGTCGAACGAATGAGTGATGAAAGCATGGCAAAAAAGATTTATGAAGGAAAAGTGAGCGCTAAGAGAGATAGGAGGAGATCTCGGTTGAACTTCGAAAACAGTATCAAAAATACTGGAGGAAGGTCACGTGAAAAGCATGAGGACCCCCCGGAGGGCATGTATGATAATTGATGACAGTGGACGAGGCGAAAGATGTATGTAGAGACCGTAGCGTTTGGCGCTCTTTCTTCTCTGACTACTTCGCTAGGGATATAGCGTGAAGCTAAGTTAAGTTAGTCATTTTACCGCGCTGGTACCAAGGCAAAGCGCGGTGTTGAGTTCCGCCTCGAAATTTCGGTGGAAAGTGAAGAACAGAGTGTCTTAACACTAGGTTTCTTCTGCTTACCCTGCTTTGTGCAGGATATAGCGAGACGTAAAAAAAAACGAATGTATTCGCTTTTGGCGTGACATCCACTCCTTGTCTTATTAATATATCTACAGAAATATAATAACTTTAGGCCAACCTTTATTCGAATTTCAGGTCATTTTTCGTTAATATATTTGAATTCAATACCAATGTGGAATTCTAACACTTTATCGATTACCAATAGCAGTGAAATGCTCGTTCATTCAGAAAGTTAAATTAAGACTTTGAATTTAACTTTCCTTCAAATCCCTAAAACAATTGAAACACTGCTCTACTAGCCCTGTCATTCGATATTAGAATTGGGAAATTGATTTTTTTTAACAATATTTTTGCAAGTAAATAGCAAAGGCCGTAGGAGTAAGCAAACGTGTGACTGTAAACGCGACGGTTGTGAGTTCGATTCCCACTCGGAAACATTATTGATTAATATTTTCATTTCTTCGCTCTGGTACTAAGATAAAGCGCGGCGTTGAGTTCCGCCACTCAACAAGCAATGAGTCGAAAATTCAGTAGAAAGTGAAGAATATATGCGGAATAGAACGTGAAGCTGAAAAAAATAGCAAAGGTAAAAAGGTTGAATAAATTCGTGATGCAGTGGCACGATGTGTGCTTTTATCTCGGTTGTGGGTTCGATTACCATTCGGAAGAATGAATTATTTTCATTTCCCGCTCTGGTAATAAGGTAACAATGGGGTGATTTAGCACCTATATGTTATTATACCATCTATAGAATACTCTACATAGGTCAAAACGTGATGTTGAGTTCTAACAACACAATGTCTCGAAAGACATAGTGTCATGACACTAGGTCCTCTTCATCAGTACTCTACTTAATAAAAACATAAGCAAAGTAAAGTTTAATAACAAGCTAATTTAGTTCACAATAGCCTACTTACCGCAATCTAATTTGGCAAGGGTTCCTAAAGCTCTTTACTTGGTTAGGACGTAGAAACCCTCTCGTGTTGTACTTCTTGACGTACATTAGAGTAATTATGGAGTGATTACCTTAAACTAGCTTTTCTGTTTTTTGTGTTAAAAGATGGTGGTTATTTTTAAAATATTAAATTTCAAAAAAAAATCTTTTAGTCTAATTCTATTGTATTAAGAACTAGCGACTGACCCGCAGCTTCTGCCTGCTTGAAGTACAAAATTATTTATAACCTGGATTACTTTCTAATAATATTATCAAGACAATATCTGTATATTATAAACTAAAATTGCAGCCAATTCAATAAAAGAGGTATTTTACACCATTTATTCGCCGCTCAACACGCAAAGTAGGGATCGGAAATGTCTTAATGGAAACGGAGTTTCTTAATAATAGGTTCCCAGAATCCCTCTGCCTAACTTTCCATATGCGGGATACAGCGTGAAGCTATACGGATAAAATCGCAGTCTAAAGGTAGTTTAATAATATTTGTTCTTCAAATGTTAAATTATGATGAAGCAACAATTCTGGTAACGTTTTAATATAACAAAAAACAATCAAAATGTAAACCGACTTATTGTTCCGATTGTGAAAATCATTTAAATACTGAATTGAATGGTTAAGAAATACAATAGAATAGTTAAAATATTTTGTGTTTGTGTGAAATAGCGGATGAAAAGACTTCGTATTGGAGTTGAAAATTAAAATATGCAAAAAATTCTGGAATTGAATTGTTCTAGGAAAAATTATATATTTTTTACCTTCACTGTGTCCAGGTGAGCTAAGACACTCCGTTCCCAGTAAAACACTTCCTTTCCCAATTTTCAATAGGAGGTGAAGAGAGTGTAAAAGGTGTACTAACGAAGGAGAAGAACAAGAAAAACGGGGGTGACAAATATTAATAGAATCTCTCTCAAAAATCTAAAAACATTTCAGATAAGTACAGAAATAAAGCTTAATTGAAAATCCTCTCGGGTATCGTACACAGTGCATAGAACTTTGTAAATATTTAATACTTTAGTGTATACAGTGTGTTTGTTTAATAAAACAGTAAGTTACTAACATTACAATTAATTAGTAAATTGAATATTTCGGTTTATATACTTTATTTTGTTAGTTAGATACGGCTATTATAGAGCAGTTGTAGCTGTAGATCTGATAGTTCAGAATTATATTATGATTTAAATATAGTATTAATTACATTTAAATCATTGTTATTTCCCCGTTCTAGTAGAATAAAGCACGGCGTTTAGTTTCGCTCCTGAACATTCAATATCTTGATTTTGGCTGGTTTTGTTAAGCAAAAGTTTAAACCGCCAGCAAATGGAAAACAACTCAAACAACTGGTTTTATTAATATTTTCAACAATTTCTAATAAATCGAAAAAGCTTTCTTCTCGAGAAGCATTCGTTCAATCGGAAAATACGGTTAGTTTAGCAAACTAGTTATAAATACACTAGACTTTACGAGAATCGCTCTGGACTTCCTGACATTGAGATATTGACTCGGTCCAGTTAGCTTTTTAATGGTACAATTGAAAAATTCTTAACCGCTAACTGTAGTTGTGGGTTCTTTTTATTATTATTATTAAATAAAACACACTACAGGCCTTTGGTGATCCGTGTCCTTTTCTGTTGTTTTTTCTTTTCTTTTTTTTTTGATTTTTACATATTTGATATACTCTTTTATACTTTAATATACTCTTTTACGTGTCTGCGTCAGTTTTGAAAGTGGAAATCTATACAACAGCAAAAAATTGTTGAACAATGTTTTATTTGGATAACCAGTATCGCTTTTCGCTCAAATTAAACTCACCGCATGTCAAGGCGCAACTCTGTTTTATCAGAGCACAATTATCTGTCCCGAATGATGACCGAAACCCCAACCATTGCGTCTCCAGCCAGACATGGCCCCACTACGCCAGGATGTTCTAAAAATAAAATATTTTCAATAATATACGTTACGTACGGTACATTCTAAAATACTATATATTACTAAGTTACTAACAATATAAAACCGTCTTCTTTCAAAGCTTTCTCCACATTTTAGTTCAATTATGAAACGATACTGGCAAATTGACTTCCTGCGCACTAAGAGTTTAACGTGGTTCGAATTTTCTATTGTTATTATGAAACTCCTAATGGATGTATGGATGTATGGTCGGTCGCAAGTTGGACGATTAATTATTTATTAAAAGTATTGAAATATTACTGTTTTGTTTTTCTTATTGAATTAAAATGTGTTCTTTTCTTTGTTTGTAATTCTCCTTAGTATTTTTTTATCTTTATATTTTCATAATCGGTACTCTTAGTCTAGTGACGAATCCCTTTCTAAACTTTCTTCTTAAATATATTTTTTTACTTTCACGCTGTATCCCTCATGTAACAAGGTCGGCAGAGGGAGCCCAGTTTTGAGTCACTCCGCTTCCCACTTCTCATTGAATTTTGAAGGTACTGCGTGTTGAGTAGCAGTCACTCAACGATATTACCGCTTTCGCCTCGGCAGGACACCATAATAATATAAAAAAGGTTGTTGTGTTTGTGGATTATTTATTATATAAATTGTAATCGTCAAAAAATAAAATTTATTGAGGCCAGTCAGTCCAGTGACTGTAAACGCGATCGGTTGGGGGTTCGATTTCCACTCGGGAAAATTAATATTTATATCGCTTAAAAGCGCGGTGTTGAGTTACGCCACTCATGTTTTTACACATTACGTCTCTAGAATTCGAATTGATTGTGAGGAATGGATGTATCTTAAGGGAAAAGGAGTGTTTTAAGGCTAGGTTCCCAAATTTCCTCTGGTAACCCTGCTATTTACGGGATACAAAGTAAAGCTAAAAAACAAAAAGAACAAACATAGTACATACTGTACTATGTTTGGAACAGGAACAGGAAAACTGTCCTCTACTACAGAGGGTTGGTTCTTTTGCGATCCTCTTCATATAGTGCAATATCATGCAAATTTGTATGGACTCTTGTAAAATTTAAATACAGCTTGCTTGCATCGTTATTGGACATTATACCTACGGCGCAGAATAAAGGCAATTAACACGCCTATATTACTTTGTGAATATTAAAACATCATCGATTTTTCGATAAAATATAGGAAGAACTGGGCTATCGTCGCTCGGTGAGGCTATAAACGAAATAGTTGTTGGTTTGATTCTCACTCGAGGGATATATTTTAATTTCCTTGCTCTGGTGATACAAAATATCTTGTTGAGATCCACACGCATTATTACAAATTCTAAACAAAAGCAGAGATCGGAGGATCTAACTACCATGTTCTCTATGTTTCAGCTTCACGCTGTATCCGGCACATGGCAGGGTAGGCAGAGGGAACCTTGTATTACGACACTCTGTTCCCAACTTTCTGCCGAGTTCTGGAGGCATTACGTGTTGAGTGACGGAATTCAACGCGGTGCTTTGCCTTGACACCAGAGCGAAAAAATGAAAATATAAATGTAAATAAATATATCATTTCCTCGAGTGGGGATCGAACCCGCAACCAGCCGATTTTACAGTAACACTTTGTGCCAGTCGTGGCGCGGGGGCACCCGCGCCACGACTGGCCTCTTACTATAAATTAGATAAAAACAGCTTCTCGCTTTTTTCCGCATGTCAGGAAATGCAAAGGGAATATATTATAAAAACAATCTGTTCCAATCTTCTTTTGCTAAATTTTTAGCGGAACTCAACGCCGTGCTTCGACTCGAAAATTGAAAATAATTCAAATTAAGATCAATTTCATTCATACGTTCTACTACAGTAGCATTTATAAAAAATAATATAATTTAAGCTGTTTACTCTTTTCAAATAGAACATAAATCATAAAATGTTTACTTATATTAAGCTTTGCCGTACATTTTCTTTTTAATCTTGTGTATATATTTTTTGTCGTTTTTCCGAGATTTATTCGACGGGATTTTACGTTTGCTTTAACTCTGTTAACGCGTAAAGCAGTTTATCTCTGCATGTATTAAAAAAAAATAAACATTTTTCTTTCGTTCAATATAGAATTATTACAGTGCTATGATCGTCACGTTTAGAAAGCTTTTAAGTCTCACGATGGTAGTGAGTTCGACTCTAGATTTTTAGGTTATTTTTATTTCAAGTTGTTTTGTGCGAAAACCTTGTGTTTTTGTCGTAAATTAGTAAGTTTCGTCCCTATCTACTACTAGATACTTAAAACTATCTATTTTTTATCATTCGTGATTAAAAATATTAACCAAATTAATTAATTAATAACGCGTCTGACTGTAAACAAAACGGTTAGTAGGTTCGATTCCTTCTCAGAGTAATTAATTATGTTTATTTTCTTGCTTAGCACGATTTAATTCGCAATTCAATACGCAATGTCTTGAAAATTGGGCAAAATGTGGGTAACATAGTGTTTTAACTTAACTTAGTAAGTTCCCTCCCTATCTCACCATAGATTACTATGATATAGTATGAAGCCGAAACAAAAACATACTTAATATATTATATTTTTCTAAAATAAATATTCTGCAAATAAAACAGTAACATTATACAGCAAAGAACTCGCATAATGCTTCACAAAAAGAAGTTGACATTTTCTAAAATATATTCATTTTTCAATAGAAAAACTGGTGAAGCATTAAACCATGCATTTCAGATCGAAAGCTTACATGGTATTCACGTTGAATACGTAACAATATATGACACAGGTGTTAGATTTCAGAGGGACAATTTTAAGTTTTAGGAGATTTTTTTAGAACGGATTTAGTGGATAAGTTTGATAAAAAGTGGTGAAGCAAGTATAGCAATGATAACTAAAGCATTTGTCAAATTAAAATTAAATTGTTGTTGTGAATTTAAATAGCACGTTAACTTGTTAACGTGCTATTTAAATTAATTCGTTTCCCCGAATAGGAATTGAACCCACAAAGCGCTTACAGTAGAAAAAGCGCCATCGATATACCTCTCTCATCTAGAAAAGATTAAGACTAAATACGCGGTAAGATAAGTTCACTACCGATCTAACATGAATTGGAGATTCAAAAAGAATCTGTTATAAGAATGTATAAAAAAAACACAAAAATATGTCTTTACGGCTGTAAATTATATGAGCCAAAACTCGAATGGCTTCATAGTCCTCTGAAAAGTTCCAATATTCAGGTCATGCCTCCATCATCAGAACAGTTCAATGATACCTAAGCTACGTATAACTACGTACGTACGTACGTATAACTGTCAAGTTTCATGAAGTAAACAATTAATAAAAGTACAAGTCAACATAATAAAAGAATGTTTTTTTTTAACTTCATTCTGTATCCCGCATATGGCAGGGGGGACTTAGAAACCTAATGTTAAGACATTCCATTCCTAGTTAAGACACTTCAGTTTCTCACTTTCCGCCGAATTCTGTAGGCATTGCGTATTACGTGGTGGAACTCAACGCCGCGTTTGGCATCGTTACCAGAGCAAATAAATGAAATTATTAAATATTTAATTTCTTGTTGCGTTTACTGACTTACCTCAGTTGTGTTTTATAATTTTTAATATTTTGTAAGTCATATTTTTAATCTGTAACAGTAAAAGTTCCACACGAGTCACGAAAACAAATGGAAACCTCGAGCAATATTGAAACGAAGTCTGGAAATGTGTCCACCGCTTTATGCGATTCCGAATATTTCATACAAAGTAGAATGAAACGTTTTGCACTTTAATATCAAATTTTATGAATAAAATTATTAAAATTCTTGTAAATTATATTTGTGGTAAGTAATGTTTTATCGGAAAAATGTATATTGTTTTTTATACTTTGAAAGGGACTACGGTCGAGTCGGGTAGGGTCTAAACAGTACGTTCCCCGCTTTCCGGGATTCAAAAAATTGCTAAAAATGAATTTTTGACATCTTAAAATCAAGACAAACAAAGTCTCACGCGACCACCAGTTCATTATAAAAAGAAAAATCTGGTAAAACAACTTTAAAATAAGTAAAACTTAAGCGTAACGCGTGAGGAACCTAGTGTTAAGACACACCATTCCCCATTTTCCACCGAATTCTGGAGGCATTACGTGTTGAGTGGCGAAACTCAACGCCGCGCTTTACCTCGATTCCAGAGCAAGAAAATATTTTATTTCGTTTCCATTTAAATTTAATCCGATTTCCTAGCGAGTGTAATATTGGAATTATTCAGTTTAACCGCGAAGCCTGGAAAATAGAGGAAAATGTCACGTTTCAAAGTAATTGAATACATAACTTTTATCAGATTATTTAATAAAATTGTGAAATGAGAAAAATATATACAAATTTCTTTTATGATGGACAGAGTGCCTTCTGTCTACCGTGCTTTGTGCGCGATACAGCGTGTCTCAAGAAAGAAAGTAAAGAATTGGCTTTTGGTGTGATATCCACTCCTTAACTTATTATTATACAGATTCTTATGTGAAAAATATTTTTGGTTATTTTTAGAAATAACTTTATTCCAACTATCATATTCGAATATCAGGTCGTATTTTCGTTAATATATTTGAACTCGATTCCAATGTGGAAGTTCTCACACTTTATCGAACAGCAATTGCGGTGAAGTGCTTTTTCATTCCGAAAGGTAAATTAAAACTCTGAGTTTAACTTTCCGACAAATCGCTAAAACAATTTAGACTCTGCTCTTCTAGCTCTGTCATTAGAAATTAGAATTAGAAAATCGGTTTTTTCACTTAATGTTTTTGCAAGTAGTTACTATTTTTTATCATTTAGAAGCATAATTCTTCTTAATTTCTTCTTATTCTTCTTAATTAATTCTTCATTCTGGTAATGGCAAAGCGCGGCTTTGAGTTCCGCCACTCAATAGCAAAGCATCAAAAAATCGACGGAAGCTGAAGAACGGAGTGATTAAAACTTCATTCCCTCTGCCTATCCTGCTATATGCGGAATATCTAAAAACCTAAAATTTTGAGGTCATTTTGGCGCAACGAAACAGCCGTGTTTACAAGCAAATGTTTGTTCAATAGTAGTTTCAGGTTCAATTTCACACAAAAAATGAATAAGTAGCTGACGTAGAAACACAGCACGTGAGTGCAATGCCATAACGATATATCGTAACGATAAATCTGTGCAAATCAGTTTGCACAGATTTATCTATTTAATTATTTATCGATCGTGTGTATGACAAACCGTTAAGCTAAAACTAATTTAAAAAATGTTCTTTAAATTTTTAATCATAATAAAGCGTCTATACTGGTAGCTTTTTAATGCCAAACAAAAAACAATCAAAATGTAAACCGACTTATTGTTCTGATTGTAAAAAATCATTTAAATACTGAATTGAATGGTTAAGAAATACAATAGAGTAGTTAAAATAGTTTGTATTTGTGTGAAATAGCGGATGACAAGACTTCGTATCGGAATTGAAAATTAAAACATGCCAAAAATTCTTTTATTTTATTTTTCAAGATAAAATAATGTTTTTTATAGCTACACGCTGTATTAGACAGAGGGATCCTGAGGGGGAATCCCAGGTGTAATTTAAAGGATTACTTTAAATATAATATTGACTTGGTGCGACTTTTTAACTCATTGATTATTTTTGTTAGCATCATGTGTTCCTCACACAGAGAGAATACAGAACAGTGGAAACATAGTGTTAAGACACTACCTTTTCCAACTTTTAGTAGGAGGAGGAAGTGTAGGAGGTGTACTAATAGAGGAGAAGAATTACAAAAACGAGATTTTTGTTTTTACATCATAAAGTCCACGTGCACAAAGCAATGACTAGTCAAATACAAAATCTCTTTCAAAAATCTAAAAAACATTTCAAATAAGCACAGTAATAAAGCTGAATTGACAATCCTCGCGGTATCGTACAAAGTGCATACAACTTTGTAAATATTTAATACTTTAATATATACAGTGTGTTTGTTTAATAAAACAGTAAGTTACTAACATTATTATTACTTAGTAGATTGAATATTTCGGTTTATTTATTTTATTTTGTTAGTAAGAGATGCAATCGTGATGCAGATGTGGCTGTAGACTCGATAATTCTGGGTTCGATAACTCGTGACAAATAATTAGAAAACAAATAAATAAAATAAATGTAGCTTCACGCTGTATCCCGCACACAGCTAGCTTTCCTACTAGTGTCTTTCTTCAACTTTCCAGCCTGCTTTGAAACCTGAAACTGATGACTTTTGGTTCTGTTAAGCAAAAGCTTAAACTGGCAACAAATGGAAAACAACTCAAACAATTTATTTCATTAATATTTTCAATAATTTCTAATAAACCGATAAAGCTTTCTTCTCGAGAAGCATTCGTTCAATCGGAAAATACGGTCAGTTTAGCAAACTAGTTATAAATACACTAGACTTTACGAGAATCGCTCTGGACTTCCTGACATTGAGATATTGACTCGGTCCAGTTAGCTTTTTAATGGTACAATTGAAAATTTCTCAACCCTTAACTGTAGTTGTGGGTTCATTTGGCATCAGGAAATACCTTAAAATAATAAATAGCAAGTGAAAGTAATCGTTTTTTTGTATATAATGCATTTTCTTTATTTAAGATTTCCATCACTCTTTTTGTAACTGTGAGAGAAATCACAACAAAAAAAGCCTAAATAAAATTGTGGAACTCATCGCTTTATTTGCCTCTTTAGTTTCGCTCTTCGCTTAAATTTGACACACTGCGAGTCAGAGTACAACTCAACGATGCGCTCTCTTTTACCAGAACATAATTTTCTCCCTCAAATGATAATCGAACACCCAACCATTGCGCCTCCAGTTAGAAGGCATATGCCACGATGTCTTACAGATAAAATATTTTCAATAATACCTTTACCTTACCTTAGACTCTAAAATGAAGAATTTTGTAATAATTTCAATATAATATTAGACATATTATTTAATATTCTATTAATACCATATCGTCTTCTCTCTAAAGCTTTCTCCACATTTTAGTTCAATTATGAAACGATACTGGCAAATTGACTTCCTGCGCACTAAGAGTTTAACGTGGTTCCAATTTTCCATTGTTATTATGAAACTCCTAATGGATGTATGGATGTATGGTCGGTCGTAAATTGGACGTTTATTTTCAAACGTTTTGAAATATTACTGTATTGTTTTTCTTATTGAATTTAAATGTGTTTTTTTTATTCTCAGGTACTATGGTTGTTTGTTTATAATTTTCCTCAGTAAATCTCGATATACTTATAGTACATAATATATGAATCAGTGCGTTTTAACTTCGCTCTATTTTTTTCAGCTTCACTACGGCCCATGATGGCTCATCTCTTTTACTATTATCCAATAAAAATAACTTGTCAATTATATACAATGATATTTTGAGTGTCGTTTTGATACTTAACGACACGTTTAAATAAATATATTATATTAAATAGTTTTATAATCTTTTATTTATTGAAAAAAAAAAATCTCATTTGGATCCATTATAAGCTTTTTCTAGGCTATTATATAAATACTAGTCGTGACGGAAATAAAATAAGAAAATCAATTAAAGCCCTCCGTGGCGCAGGGGCACAAAGTGTGTTTTTAAAAGCGACTGGTAGTGGGTTCGATCCCCACGCGAGGAAATAATAATAATATTCCGCCACTCAACACACAATACCTCCAGTATTATCGGCAATTGCCGGAATTGTCGGTAAGTGGGAAACAAAATGTCTTAACACCAGGTTCCCTCTGTCTACCCGGCTGTGTGCGGGATACAACGTAAAAAAACACACGTAAAAATCGCGAAAACCACATCCATTATCCATTGAAAACTCCAACTCAATCTTTGTTTAACAATGCTATAGTCAAATAAAACAAAACCAAAGTTCGGTTGACCACTTATATTCTGTCATCAACATCTACCGCAACCACAATAGTATGGCATCATTTCAGATGTCGACATCGGATAGTCTACTTCTGTAAACCGCACCATCGATTTCAAGCAATCACATTCTGGATCAGAAGGAGTATTACACGAACAGCTGTTGGTGTTTCTACAGGTATCACATTCAGACATGGGGCAGGTGGTGCACGCGTCACATGTCCTCGTCCAAGGTTCCCCACATCGTCTAGCGCAAAAGGCGTTGATGCTCTGAAATAATAAATATAGCTTTTTTTAGTTTTACGCTGTTTCCCGTAAACAACGAGATAGGCAAAGCCTTTTTAAATTTATCTGTATTTTTAAGATGTGCAACATTTAATTACAATAATGTTGTTTATATAATATTATTTATTTTAAATATTGTTAAATGCGTTTTTATATATAACAATATTATGCTAATCCGCCGTGGCGCAGCAGCAACGCGGCTAAACATGACGGTTGTAGGTTCGATACCTGCTTGAGGGAAAGAATTATTTTCATTTTCTCGCTCCAGTAACAAGACAAAGTGTGGGTGCGCCACTCCTCTCGCAATGTCCCAAAAATTGAGAAACGAAAGGTTTTATCAGTAGGTTCCTTATGCCTACTGTGCTATATGCATACAATATATGATATAAGCTATTTTTTTTTCTCTGAAAAAATTTCTATCACATTTTCTCAAACTCACCTGAAAAACGCAAAATATTAAGATCGCGAGTAAAAATTTGTTCATTTTGTTCCACTGTTTTAGCCAATTTAATTTGACCTAATAATTTAAATTCGTATAATTTACCTTTTATATACTTTGTTTAGTTGTATCAGTTTAAAAGGTACGGAGGCAGTGATAACATATTGAAAATTGTGCAAGCGAAACAGGAAATGATAGCGAGAATTTGAAAAAATCACGTAAGTAACGTTGATAATGTTTTAGTAAATAATTAAATAAATATTTTTATTTTTTTTAGAAAAAATATGAAAAAAATGAGCTTAACAATTAACAGAATAAGAGGCGCGGGTTCACATCCCGCTACGTTCAAATTTTTATAGGTTTTCCATTATTCTTTTCTAAGTGGAAATAACATTTCTACGCTAATGTCTTCCTGCAGTAGTGCATGCCTAATAGTAAAAGCTAGTTATGGGTTTAATATCAACCTAGGGAAATATTTAAATTATTCTTGTTCGGTCCGGCGTTGAGCTCCGCCACTCGATAACGCAATGTCTCTATATTAAGTGGGAAATGGAGAGTCTTCTCTCAGCCGGCCTTGCTCTTTTTTATCGCTGGGAAATGCAAAAATACCTGCTCTGCCCTGCAATATATTCATATGTTGTTTTTTAACTTCTACTTGTTAACAGCACTTCCCAGGTGGGAATTCAACCCACAACCGTCGAGTTTACAGTCAGACGCTGTACCACTGTGCCATAGAGACATCTTAGATTAGAAAAAAGACTTTTTGAGGCTCTAACAGTTACGATTTCAAACCGGTAATATTTATTTACATCATTATTTTTATACTTTTAAAAAAATATTAGATACTAGAAATACCTTTTATTTAGAGCCCCAAACAATATAGTAACTTAGTGACCAGAGTATTTCAGCCCAACGTGATTTTATTACCGGACGGCGTGGTGCTTCAACAAACTGAAAATGATTTACCAAATGGAATTTTGATCGTCGAAACCTTAATCATCTTGAAATATAGGGCTGCTTCGGTTATTACCAAATTTTGTTATATTATATACAAATGTAATGTTTCTTTCACGCATTTTCCCGCATAGAAGGGTGGGCAGAGGGAAAGATAAAAGAAATCAAATCAAAGAAGGATTTATCTACTTTAAAAGTTATTTTCTATATTCTGTCAAAATGAAATAATTTTATAAGCCATATTTTCCATAAATTTTTCCTTTATTTTTTTTCTTCATTTACGTTAAGCTATCGCATGAGTTCTTCCATATCTTCATCAGTACTAGTACTGGTGCGTTATAAAGTGCGCGTGTACTAGTACTAGTGCGTTATTAAGTATATAGAATGGACGGGGTCCTTAGGTATTCAGAGAGCGTGTGCACTCTCAGCAGTGTGAAATCGGCGAAAAATGAGGGTCGGAAGACCTTCTCCTCCTGTCTTAATGGGAAGGGAGTGTTTTACCACTAGATTCCCAGGTTTCTTCTGCTTACGCTGCAATGTACAGGATATAGAGTGAAACTTAAAATAAAATATATTTATATAATAAACAACCCTAACAGCGTTACAACATCAATTGTTTACACAATACGTTTTAATTTCGTCGAAGTTACTCAAAGCCTATCGATCATAAGGTTGGTTGACCAGTTAATTTCAAAACGTTCGACAACTTAACTCTATGGGACACGTTTTGACCATTTACTCAAAAACTACAGTTACAATTATCACCAAACTACTTCGCTGGTATCACCGCGTCGTCCACGACGTTCCTGCTTTCAGAGCTGTAGGTTTAACGGTCTAGGAGGAGTAGCATTACAACGAAACACACTTTTGACCAGTGAGAGCTTCGCTTCGCTCATCTAAATTATAAAAATAAAACAAATCAATAAATCAGCTTCACGCTGTATCCCGCACACAGCAGGGTAGGCAGAGGGAACCTAGTGTTAAGACACTACGTTCCCCACTTTTTGCCGAATTATGGAGGCATTGCATGTTGATTGGCAGAACTCAACGCCGCGCTTTGGCTCGACACCAGGGCGAAGAAATGCAAATATAAATTTAAGTAAATATTTCATCTCCTCGAGTGGGGATCGAATCTACAACCAGTCGGTTTTATAGACGGTCGGTCGGTTGACAGGCACACTTTGTGTCGCTGCGCCACGACTGGCCTCATCTCAATAATGAACGAATGAATTTTATTTTGTTTTGATCTTCACATCGATTTCAATGTTATCAGTAGGTAACGCTTATATAATAGTATTGTATTAATATTAAAGGTAGTTGAGTTTGCAAAAGAAATATTGTACATTATATGTTTATTAAGTTATTTTATACTTTTTAGTTCTTGAAGTCGGTTCTTTTTAACTTAGTTTTTTTTTTAATTAAGATCAAACGATAGATATAGTTAAATAAAAAAAAGTCGTTAAATTTGAGAGATACTAAATATAAAAACTCTAGTAACACCATAAAAAGTATCGCTTGAAACATTTAATGGACAATCACCCTATATACTTTCTCAAGCGCCATCCTGCAGATTTTCTACTTCATTACTTTTCACCCTAATTTTAAACTGCCTATAATTTTTGCCCAAAGCCGCGCTTTACAGCTTTATTATACGATTTTCCATACAAAAATGTTGATCGTAATCAATATTTATGTTGTAATACGATCTTTTATGTTTAGCTTTAGAGGGACGTGTTTTCGTCACATTTTCCTTATATTCTTAATATATTTTACTTTATATGTACTCCTGCTGTGTGGATATAAAATATAGTAACATGCTTGTATTACTTATCGATTTAAATATTTACTTTCGTAATTATGTTAGTTTTGTTTGTTAGGCCTGTCGTGGCGCATTGGTCGTGAATTCGATCCCCACTCGAGGAAATGAAATATTTATTTATATTTTCATTTCTTCGCTCCGATATCGAGGCAAAGCGTGGCGTTGAGTTCCGCCACTCAACACGCCATGCCTCGCGAACTCGGCGGAAAGTGGGGAAAGAAGTGTCTTAACACTAGGTTCCCTCTGCCTACCCTGCTGTGTGCGGGATACAGCGTGAAGCTGATTTTTATGTTAGTTTTCCTGCTATGCTATAAATTTTCACTTTCAAATTACCTCTAAGAACCTAGTATTTTATCACTTCTTCTCTACACGAACGACGTTGTGTATTGTTTATGCGCTTCATACTTATATAATTTTTCAGATATATTTTATTACAGCAATTGATCGTTAATGTGAATATTCTATTTTATTTTGTAAGGCGTTTCTTTGACTAAATATTAGTGATGTTAGAAAAAAATTATTAAACTATTTAAGCACTTGATTGGTGATTCATTAACCTTAAACTAATATCGCCACTACTAACTAATAGCCACTCGTGGTACAGGGCCACAAATGAGTTCGATTCCTCGAGGAAATAAAATAATAAATATTTTCATTTCTTCCATTTACTAACGAGACAAAGCGCGGCGTTGAGTCCCGCAACTCAACACTGAAATCGTCCAGAATTCGGCAAAAAGTGGGGAACGGGTGTGCCTTAATGGGAACGGCACGTCTTATGGTTCCCAGATTCCCTGCTATATGTGAGATATAGCTATGTAAATAATATAACTCGTGATAACTCTACACAGATTCCCACAAAATAGTTAAACGGTGTAACAAACTTTTGTAATAGTTAGATTATTGTATAATTTCCAGGAAAGTAATTATTTGACACACATATGTATATAAACCGATTCCCTATTAAAAGTTTCCCAAAGTTATTTCAGTTAGTGTGCTGGCTCGTTAACTAAAATTTTACAATTTTGAAAACAATATATTTAGTTTCAGCCCTGTGCTACTTATATTAACTGTCAAAATTCGCTTACTTTAGCTTAATGCATATAGTAGGGCAAAGAAAAAATATATTAAGACACTCCATTCCCCACTTTATGCGTAATTTTCGAGATATAGCGTGCTGGCGGAACGCTGCACGATGTCTTGTTGCGAAAGCATGGCCGGAATATAATTCTTTTATCCGAGTGGGAATCGAACTAACAAGCTTAGCGCTTAAAATCAGAGATTGTGGCAGTGCGCTAGCATGGCCTCTACACCACGACGGTTATCATGTATAGTTATATGAATTAATCATATTATCTTTTAAAACAACATAATATCTCCTTCAATATGCAAAGGAAAGAAAGAAAAAGGATGGAAAAATTAAAAATTCACAAAAAAAAACATTTTATTTATTGTGTGGCACCAACCAACTCCCATTTTTTTTAAAATCCACAACGGAGAAATGAAAACTCTATTATTATTTCAACAATGCAGCCATCAAGTGAACCATTGTGGTTAACGAAGTTGATAATGTCGTTCCGGGGCGGACGTTCCTTTTGCCAAATAAAAATTCCTTTCACGATTCGGGGAATCTTAAAATTGAATTTTGCAATGATTCTGTGGATTCGGGTAACGAATTTTTTTTTATTAATGAGAGAGCAAAAAAAATTGAAATAAGCGTGTCAATTTTATTTTAGTATATAGGTACCTTAAAACGTAGCTTCACGTTTTTTTCTGCATAGGAGAATAGGTAAAGGAACCTTATGTTAAGTTACACTACACACAACATGAGTAACGGAACTCAACGCCGCGCTTCGCCTCGCCACCACAGCGAAGAAATGAAAATATAAATTTTTAATCAATATTTCAATACAACGAGTGGTAATCGAACCCACAACCAGTAGCGTTTACAATCTTCTTGTGAACCTTAAAATTTATAGGTAAAGTTCGTCTCAAGTATCAGAGCAATATATGTATGAATATTTTAATGTTGATCTTAAAACTTTAGAGCGCTATGAAGCTGTGTTTATTTGTAATAAGACTGTATGAGTCAAAGTGGCCTAAACCTTAAAATGTTCCTTAGAGTATTTTAGTTTACATTTTTTTTTGCTTCAGTGGTAAGACACTGCTTTTCCCACTATCTAAAAATTGTTCCCCTTGTTACCAGAGCGAGAAAACAAAAATAATCCCCAGAGTTGTAATTGAACCCACAAACGTCGTGGTTACAATGAGACTCTGTGCCGCTGCGCCACGACGATCGCGTTGACTATAACTCGATTTACTTTATAAATTCTCACTCAAGTACAATGAAATAATAAGAAACCATTGTGACGTAGTGAAATAGCCTCGGGAAATAAATTATTTAACCCGCTCTGGCGTTGAGTTCCTTCAATCTATATTTTTAGCTTCACGCTGTATCCCGCACATAGCAATGTAGGCAGAAGGAACCTAGGAACTTATTGTTAAGTCACTCTGTTTACTACTTTCCGCTGAATTCTGAAGGCATATTTATTTGCATATTGGTGAAACTCAACGCCACGCTATGCCTCGTTACCAAAGCAAAGAAATGAAAATATTAAAATATTTCAATTCTCTGAGTGCCTCGACTCAATGTTCAATACATTCGGGAATTGGAAAAGAAAGTAGAGAACTGAGTATTTTAACATTAGTTTCTCTCTGTTTAACCCTGCTTTGATATAAAGTTTAAAGTTGAAAAAGGAATAAACGACGTTATTCTGCGTCACCTAACGATACTTACATATGCCTTAATAGGAGTAAAATCACATAAAAACGGAAAAGTTGAAGTTATGCTGTCTTCTTGTATTGAATAATAAAATCTATTGATATAACCTATTCTATTATCAAAAGAAATTAGTAAATAATAATTACAATTACAATCTGTCTGTGTTTTGGTGTTTTTTTAGTTATGGCACTTTTATACTTAAAACCAAAAATTTCCACCTAAAATGTGAATTAATAGATTTCTTTACGACATACAACGTTTATATGTGTATAATAAAGTTACGAAATTGAAGTACCTATAAAATATATTTAGAAGATTGAGCGAAATTTTGTTTTCAACGTCTATTGAAGGGAAGTGGGGGAGTTTTGGAACGGTTGAGTGATGTTAATAAAATGTCAATATAAAATTAATGTTTGTGTATAGACTTTATGAATATTTTATTAAGGCTTTGAGAAATTTTGAACTTGTTTTGACCTTTTTTTTGACTTCACGCTGTATCCCGCACATAGCAAGGCAGGCAGAGGGAAGCTATGAATCAAGAGTTAAAAGGTTCCCTTGTTAAAAGCTTTTTATGTTTTTTTCGCTAGTCGAAAGTTTTCTTTATTTTTAGAAAGGTTTTATATGTAAAGTTTTGATTTATACATCGACTTTGCAACTAAAAATTTACTGTTATTATTAATAGACTATTCTCTACTATATGTATAGTAAAAAATAAGAAATTAAATAAACTTACTAAATGCAATTTAGATTATTATAATCTATACAAGTTATTTAGTCCCGAATTGTTCATTTGTTCTGTATATATTGGCCGGGTTATATTTTTAACAGGCATATATTATGTACATACATACGTCCGTTCCTTTGTTCCCTTGTAACTTGTAACTGTTAAGTAACTGAACCGATTTTGATAATGTTGCTGGACTTGTTTTGATTGCGCAAGTGGTACTAGATATATTCATTTAGTTTATGCAGTCGATTTTTTTCGGTTATTTTAATATACTTGCATTCAAAAGAAGCTATTANGATTTATACATCGACTTTGCAACTAAAAATTTACTGTTATTATTAATAGACTATTCTCTACTATATGTATAGTAAAAAATAAGAAATTAAATAAACTTACTAAATGCAATTTAGATTATTATAATCTATACAAGTTATTTAGTCCCGAATTGTTCATTTGTTCTGTATATATTGGCCGGGTTATATTTTTAACAGGCATATATTATGTACATACATACGTCCGTTCCTTTGTTCCCTTGTAACTTGTAACTGTTAAGTAACTGAACCGATTTTGATAATGTTGCTGGACTTGTTTTGATTGCGCAAGTGGTAGTAGATATATTCATTTAGTTTATGCAGTCGATTTTTTTCGGTTATTTTAATATATTTGCATTCAAAAGAAGCTATTACATACATAAACATAAACTCGCATATTCAAAAACTAATGTAAAATGATAAAAAAAATAAGGGAAAAATAAAGTGAAAAATAAAAGAATAGATCTTCATCAATAGTTTATTCAGCATTGAAATATAATCGGAGTTAAACATTAGGTACCGTAGTATAGTAAATTATAATCAAAGCTTTCGTAATGCAACGTGATATGTTATATTTACAATATTCTCAATTCACTTTCGAACTCCAAAAGAACTTTTAAGTATTAAAATATATTATATATATATACTACAACTGATTCATCGCTATTATATATTATAAAATAATAATTATACATACAAATATTTTATATGGGAAATAAATTGTCTTTCGTCAACAATGAATGTATGAAAAAAATATATCAAAATATATAATATTTAAAAATATCGACAACCCAGAACAGTTAATTCAATCTTTTATTTTTCATAAAAATTGTTTATCAATTTAAATTCAAAATGATGCACTTTTATAATAATTATGTCATAAAAATGACATAATATATTATAATAAAAATTATGACATACTTTAACGGAAAATATTTCTTTCTCCAGATGTTGGATATAAAACAAAAACAATTTTTTAATTTTTTTTTCATAAATTTATACTTTTACATATAATGATTTTTTATATAAGTTGAATTTGGACATACATAATTACTTAGTATATATCTAAAATTGGCACCGATGATACAATAAATAGATTTTGAACAAATTTTCACAAATATCCTTAATTATTCTAATAAAATCACCCCTATATAGTATACGTAGGATGATATATATAAAATGACTTAATCACAGGTTCAATTCCAAATGAAGCAACGTGATAATTGTAAAATCAGTCAAGCCTAAAGCAATCTTGATTTGTAGCTGAACACTGTAAACATATTTTTATATTATATATAAGAAAAGTAATTAAATTACACATACATATAGATATATATTTTTTAATGTCATAAAAAGGTAAAATATTTTTGACAAACAAAAGAAAAATTTGAAAAACAATAATAATTTTTAATATTTGCAAAAAATGGTTTAAATTAAATCAAAATACTTGATTATTTATTTTTTTCGATACATACAAATATATGCAAGATTATACACTTAGACACATATTTGACATAAATTTTATAAGACTAACTACCAGATTAGATAGAAATAGGTGATTATAAAAAACAAAAAAGTCATTTAATAAAAAATCTTGACTAATGAAAATAGGGTTTATCTTTCGATAACCTATGTTATCGAAAGATGAAAATAATATAAAATCGAATAATTTACTTCTTTATTTAAACATCGATTCATAATCACCCATTTCCATTATCATAAAACTGTGATGATCATTGTAAAGCTCGTGATAGTGTGATATATAATAAGAACACCAATTATATATATTAATAGACAGCCTTATATATTAAAAATTGCGTGGAAAATATCTAAGTTTGCACAACACATTAATTCGTATAGAAATATTTGTACAACAGTAAGTATCAAGAATAGTGCATCGAATATTCTTATTTATAGTTCTCTTATTAACAATTGTATATTATATATTTTTTCACCTATCATTTTTTTTATATACATCCTTTATTTCTGCATTTTAAGAAATCACGAGATGTTTTGTCTAATAATCTATATTATATTTTAGCCATAACAGGAAAAAAAATACGTCTTTAATGTCAAGTTTTGACAGTATAATTTTTTTTTAAATAAATAATTAAGTAATAGTGCATATTATCCCCATTCTCCTCTTTTATTTATAAAGCGAATATCGTATCTTGACAGATCTAAAAATATATACCATACAGTCGCTAAGAAATATTCAATATTAATATTAACACTTATAATTTTTGTTAATACATTAACCTACTTTTAAAAAGAAACGATTTTTTAAAAAATAATGTAATTTACTTATGAGGATGTAGAAATTATTTGAAAAATAGGACATTTACTTAAAAATATATGATATGAATCTAATAATTGTCATAGGTAATTAAAGCGAAACTTCCAATGCGTTAACACTACTAATACTTTTGAATTTAAAAACACCAATAAGCAACTTTTCAAACAATTTGGCATATAATGTTATATCTCACTCGTTCATACATTTTATGCGAGAGACGAAAAATCTTAATTTTAAAACTTCTATTCATAAATGCGTATTCATGAAAAAAATTGTCACTGGATACTTCAATTTAAAGCCACTTATGCAAGCTGGTTGAGATTCAAACGTATATTAAGGAACTTGGCAAAATTTAGGCATAACTCTGTGCGTGTTCCAGCGGTATGTCTGAGAATTTGTTTCCCTTCTCCACCCAATTCTTTAATCTCCCACGTAATTCCTCTAAACTCTTCGATTTCGCTTTGTTTATCCTTTTGTACTTGACATCTTTAGGTTTCGTCACGTTTCTGTGGTTCGACATGACCCTGTTGTACGTCACTACGTGGTTTGATTTGTTTTCAACTTCTCCTTCATCACTCTCTGGGTTAGACGTGGCTTCTTCTTCATCAGAGTCGTTGGGTGGCATCATTCTTTTTGGCACATAGCTATAGGACCACACTTCGTTGCTCTTCGGTTTAATTTCCTTATCGTTGTCTATGCTCTTCACTTCAGCTGTTAAAACGACACTCCTCATTCGAAAATTGTCCCGTCGCTGGGCTAAAAGACTAGTCTCCTTGTATTTTTGTTCGTCGGTTTTGTTTGCGTCCTTCAGTTCTTTTTCCGTGCTATTTTGTGCACTTAGGCCTTTTGTTGAATCACCATCAGCTTCCTCCTCAACGCTGTAAACAGTCTCTAAAATCTCTGGCCTCCTAAGAAATCCGTTGGAGCGTCGAACGATACTGTATTTAAGATTCGGGTCTATTGCATCCGAAATCGATCGCACTATTGTAACGCTATCTGGATTAGCTGATCTAAATCTTGGCACATGAGGCAGGTTACTGCAGTCAGAATCCACATCCTCCATAATAACAGCGGAATCAGAATCGTTGAGCGAATCGAAATCGCCCGGTATATGTGTGTCTTGCAACATATCTCTAAAATCTGGAATGGTTTGTGATGTATCTATACCATTGTCGAGTAATTTAGCTTGCAAGGTTTCGATTACTTTTTGCTGCTTCATAATAATCGTTTCCCGAAGAGCAAGCATGTTTGTGATCTCCTTCTGTTTGCGAACCAATCGAGATTCGAATAAGAGGAGTTGACTTGATAAGGATTTGAGTTGTTCTGCCTTCTCTCGCTGAAGGCGTGATACTAGTTCTTCCTGCGTTCGATGCGCACGGCGCCATGTTAAGAGTTGGTGGGCCTGTGCTCGATATTTCATTCTGAGGTCTCTGTAAAATATCATTGTATATTTTTATATATCAATAACATTTCATTTGTTGATGGTTATTAACCATCAACAAAACTAAAAACTTGAGGCCAGTCGTGGCGCAGCGGCACTAGGTGTGACTGTAAAACCGGTTGTGGGTTCGATCCCCACTCGAGGAGATGAAATATTTACCTAAATTTATATTTCCATTTCTTCGCTCTGGTGTCGAGGTTAAGCGCGGCGTTAAGTTCTGCCACTCAACACGCAATGCCTCCAGTATTCGCCAGAAAGTGGGGAACGGAGTGTCTTAACACTACGTTCCCTCTGCCTACCCTGCTGTGTGCGGGATACAGCGCGAAGCTGATTTAAATTGATTTAATTTTTAATCAAAACGAAAAAAAAAATACATGTGTTTACCTGATGGTCCTTCGAGCCTCGTCAAGGGTGTGCGCCTCCAAAGGATCAGTGAGGGAGGCGGCAAGAGAGATATCTGGCTCCGTCGGGCTGTTTAAAGCAGACTCGCTCCGACTGCGGATAATAGAAATGGAAAAAAGTTATTATTTATAAAAAAGCAATTGTAATTTTGTAATCTAATTACAACATTTCAAGTCTTTTCTGCATAATTAATAAAATATGCTTTTTTTAAGGAAAATCATGACTCGTTTCCTTCTTCATTACGTTAAATATGCAATTTGAGAGCAGCGGTAAGAAACGTTTACGTACGTAGGTTTATTAATTTAAATTCGCTATAATTAATTCTCGCAGCAATATTATAATAACAATGAAGTACACTATAATTATTTTCTCATTGTTTATTGCCTAAGAAATCGTAATTATAAAATTATAGATCCTTTTTATATAATACATATAAGTAAAGTACTTATTTACACAAAAGATCCTGCAACTTTCTATTTTATAGAAATCTATAAAATAAAAAGCTCGCTTCGATCTTTTTATACAAAATGGATTCCAACACCAAATAATAAATTTTTAAGTTAGTGATTCTAATACAAAAAGGAAAAATTTAACCCTCACAGCTTATAAAATAAAAAAAACCGATCCAACCAAAATAAGTTATAAATAACTAATACAAAAAAAAACATAACATTTTGTTTTTTTTAGTAATAATAATTAAGTTATAAATAACATAACATAATTTCAGAAAAGCTACATTCATATAACTGACATTTAATATCACAGAATTTCCAGTAACATATTTCCTATTCACAAACTCAATTAGTTCGTTTTCCATCTGCAGTGCACGTATGAATTTGTGATCGTTTCGTAGAATCTATTTCCTGTGCAAGTTCGTGTATTAGATTGTATATCTTGTATTATTTATAATTTCTTGTATTATTTATTAGTTTATCTTTTAATTTTTTTATATGATAATATTTGGTTCTAAATTAAATTATATTTTAAAAAAAGATTTTACTCTGTTTTATTTTAAGATTTTATTGTATTATATGAAAAAAGGTTGTTGTATTGTTGAAAGTATAATGTTAAAAAAATTGCAATACCAGCGACCAGCTCACCGCTTTGCTCGCGTGACCTTCTTATATGTCTATTACAGTGCACTGACAGACATTTCTAATGTAAACATCTTTAACACGTTGAAGTTACATCGTAATTTCACAATTATAAAATTATTTATAAATATTTTTTAATCTGTCATGTACAAAATTCACTATACTTTTTATTATATAATATGATAAATATAGATTAAATTGCACGAACAACAAACACGCAATGCCTCGAAAAATTTGCCGGAAGTGAGGAACGGAGTGTCTTAAGACTAGGTTCCCTCTGCCTACCCTACTATATCCGGGATACAGCATGAAAAAAAATAGATTACATATATTTATACTCGTTTTTCGAACAATTTGGTCCATTCTATTAATAAATACTAAATGTTAATTAGGTTTTCAGTGTACGTAACTACGTACGTATAATAAAACGGCGCGCGGAGTTTATAAAGGCGACTGAACAATAATTAGCTAGCTCAGCTACTTAGCCCGCATACCGCAAACAACACGTAATTTGGCGTGTTTTGGATATATAAACATTATAAATTGTATGCATTGAAGTTAACAGGAATTTTGCTATAACACATGTAAAATATATGTGAACTACACCATCATTCAAAATGTCGGAATAAGTTATACAAGTAAAATTGTACAAAATATAATAATTTGCTATTTTTTTAAGTTTATACAATAAAAACAACATTGTTTAAATGATCTTCAAAATAGTGTTTACAGTAACGACGGTAAATCAATTAGTCAATACCAGAAAAGACTGTAATAACATTTTTTAAGTACCACATTTGAGGCTATTATCACCAACACAAGAAAATAACTAATTTTCTTTTAACATTGTCCTTCAATCCACAGAGTAATACCTCAAATCCAAAGACTTTAACCAAGTGTCATATCACTATAAATCTATCAACATACAAAAAAATATAAAGACAATAAAAATAAAAAAAAAACTGTTATCTATATAAAACCCTCATAACCCTTTTCAGCTGCAAACCTTACATAATAACATTTTAACACTTTCGTGAGGGAAATAAAACAGAGGATAAGAAACGGCCCTCGCGACTCTACATCCCATATTTATAAGGGAGGGAGCACGTGCTCTCTGGGTACAGTATAACTCTTATGGCTTAGAGCTAAAGCCTTTTTCAAGAGTACAAAACTAACATTGCGATATGAAAAACACGTTGTTATATTTTGGTTTGGTACAAGTGTTGAAATTAAATTGTTGTTTTAGAAAATTATTTTGGTAGAAGCGGTGTTGAGTTCCGCCAAAATGCAATGTTTCGAAATGTGGGCGGAATGTAGGGGGTGGAGTGTTTTAACACTAGGTTCTTTCTGCTTATCCCGCTATGTGATTTTTTTATTTGGGTGTAACAATAATTCTTATTATGATACAATGTTGTGCTTTAATAATCTTAGATCTACATATCCATATCTTTCAATTTGAAAATTCGTTCACTAAATTTTATTAATAAATTTTAATGCTTAGCTACGAAAATTCAAGCAACTACAGGTTTTTTGTAACAAGAAAAGATTTGATCAGAATCTCAACGCGACTGTTGTGGGTTCGATTCTCACTCGGAGAAATCGAGCATTTCCATGTGCCAACTGTACGATTTGTCTTGTTGCCCTCGTAACAAGACAAATAGCACAGTTCCGCCAATTAACAAGCATTGTCTCGAAAACTGAGAAACGGAATATCTTAACACTACACTACCCGGCTGTATGCGGGATACAGCTCAAATCTATAAAATAAAAAATATCTTACTAATGACAGTAAAAAATAACAGAAAAAAAACTAACCATTCAACTTGTAACTTTCGCCAGCATCAACAAACGCTCATAGATACGTATGTAGTATACAACACAGTCGTTACTTCACACGAGCAACATAATTTTACCAAACGACCTTTTTCTGAAGCTCACTTTCTTCTAGTGTAGTGTTTTCTTACAAAATGTAAATAAAAATGTTACAATAGTATCAACAAATTAGTCAAAATCTTATAAAATAAAGTAAAATTAAAATATCATGATTGTAATATATTATAATTTATTATCTCATATTTTCTCTTTATTTAATCGTTGTAGTAGAGTTAGTTACTTTATTATGGTGATGTTTTTAATATAGTATGAAGCCATAGTAGATCAGTCAGAACATTTTTATATTTTTAAAGTTCCACACCTCAGAAAAAAAACGTTTTAGAAAATATATTACAAGTTTTTTAAACATTACGTTGAAAACGTATAAAAATTTGAATGTAGCGGGACTCAAACCCGCGCCTCCTGGAAACCGACCAGGCGCTCTGACCACTAAGCCATACGTTCTCAACAAGCTTGTAACAAGCTGTAACAGGTGTATAAAAATTTCGACGTAACTTGATGAGAATCCAAGAGCAGTTTCAAAACGCGCTAGGTTCAAATTTTCATATGTAGGTATCCTAAAAAGTATCAGTCGAAACGTGTCAGGTGTGTACACGTACTTAGTCTTACTCGAGTGAGAAAAATAGCAGCAAAAATCTGCGAACAATGTTTCTAACACTTTCCTATGAAGAAAAATTAGTAACAAATGCGTAAAGACAGATACAAGAAACGATTATATCTATATAACGAAATGGATCCTAGCATTTCAAATGAGTTATTCCTAGTCTGCAACTACAAGGTTTCTTTTATATGCAAATTTAAATAGTTTCGACGGGACAACGCACTTATCAAGTAATAACTATTTGTTTTCACCTTCACGCTGCAGAGTAAGCAGAGGGAACCTAATGTTAAGATACTCCGTTCCCCACTTTCCTCCGGAATTTCGAGGCCGTGCTTTGCTTTGTTACGAAAGCACAGAAATTAAAATAATAATAAACAATAATTTATTCCCTTGAGTGGGAATCGAACCCACAACCGTCGCGTTTACAGTCACACGCTTATGTCACGACAGCCTCACATCAGCCTCGCTACCAGTATGTACAAAATGATCATCACATTTAGAACTTTGTAACAAAGTGTACTCGTAGTTCTCATTACTTCATAGTCATAACTACTATAAAGCTCAGCGATGTAGGCTCTTAATGTTTGATAGTTATTAACGTATGTACGTATTTAAATAAAGTTTTTTGTTAAGAGTAAGTATCTAATTTAATAAAAACAAAAAAAAAACACGCTTTTCTACAATAAGTGCTACAAGTACTATGGCTTGGAGCTATAAATCATATGAGCGTGAACTCAAGTGGTTTCAGGGGCTACTTTAGCTCCTCCCTGCCCGGTGACGCTGTGAAGACCATCCCAGGTCAACAGCAATAAAACCCAGTCGAAAAAAAAATCTCAAGTGGTTTACTATCTCAAAAGAGTTCCACTATTCAAGATTTGTATTTCGTGGAACTCTTCTTCTTCTTCTTCTTCCTGGCATTAGTCCCGGCTTTTGCCAGGGTCTGCCTTCCTACTCAACCTACTCCACTTTGCACGATCTTTATTGTGGAACTATTCCTCGATGATACCAAATTATTGTATTTTCACCCAAGCCATGTAAAAGTGAGCCTGCCAATTTTTATAACGATGTAACAATTATAGCAAGTGTATGCATAAAGCAGCTTCACGCTGTATCCCGAACACAGCAGGTTAAGCAGAGAGAACATAATGTTAAGACTCTCCGTTCTCCATATTTCGTCGAATTCTGGAGGCATTGCGCGTTCAGTGGAGGAACTCAACTACAGTCAAGAAATGAAAATATAAATTTAAATAAATATTACATTTCCTCGAGTAGGGATCGATCTATATATTTATAAATTGACATTGACATTTATTTTATCTATACATGTAGTCACTGTCACTATCTACTCACAATAAAAATAGTGAAATGAACCGAGCTTTTTTCTTTTTGAGATCTAAGCATTTTTTTTATATAATTCTTACAAAACAATATCCACTGCACTATAATATTTTTACTAAAATAACTAAGAAATAAATCTAAAGAGAAAATAATTTGTTATTTCCTCTAGCATTTAAGCGAACTCCGCGTCCGCATAGAATAAATAACGTTAAATGTTTATTAAAGTTAACGCCGTTACTTCCTTCGTGTTTCACTGTAAAATATCGTTATAATAATAACGTTAAATCGCGCCACGTTTCAAAATATAAAGCAATAAACTGGTGACATTTTTTATGTACTGAACTTAGAAATACGTGTCTATTGTTAACAATGTTTCAGTTTTTTTTTCTGCACATTTTTTTTAAAAAACGCTTTAGCTTTATAATGCATGTGTTGTGGGATTTTTCGGCTGTATAAAAGAAATTCGATTTGTATGTTATCTATAAAAGTGAGTGAGACACAACAACAATTCTGCCTTGTCTCACATATGGCTGTCAAACGTGGACATACGATCACAAGGCAAGATATAACATTCAGACAACTGAAAGAGCAATGGAGAGAAGCTGTCTCAATATAAAATTGCGAGATAGAGTCAGAAATACAGATATTCGAAAAATTACCAAAGTGAAAGATGCCTTATATTTTGCTCAATCCCTAAAATGGAGGTGGGCTGGTCATGTTGCGAGGTTTGTCGATGACCGCTGGACAATCAATGTCACAAAATGGAAAGAACCACAAGGCAAGAGAAGCAGAGGTCGTCCACGCGCTCGGTGGCAAGACAAGCAGGAAAAGATTGGATGTTTACTGCAAAAGACAGAGAAAAATGGAATTCTTTGGAAGAGGCTTTTTCCCGGAGGGGGATCCACATAATTTCAAAAGTAACAATTTAAATAATAAGGAGTTTAATAATAAACACATAAACAAATTAAAAATAAATAAATAAAAGTATATACATTAAGAATAAATAAATCTATATATATAAAAGGACATGTACTGACTGACTGAGGTAAGACGCACGCACAACCGTAACCGCTGGTGGTAGAAACGTGAAATTTGGACAGATGTTCATTTTCATAATCTGGACATTCACTAAGAAGGGATTTTGAAAAATTTTAACCCAAATGAAATTGGGGTTGAAAGTTTGTATGGAAAAAAATTTAAATCGGCACCGATTTTTATAAAATTTGAAATTCAGACTCTTAAAAACATTTCATTGAACACGTGTTTCATGGTATTTTAGAAATCACCCCCTAAGGGTTCAAATAAGGGGTTGAAAATTTATACGGAAAAATCTTTAAATCGCCACCGATTTTTATAAAAATTTAAATTCATACTGTTAAAAATATTTTATTGAACACGTGTTTCGTGGTTTTTTTAGAAGTCACCCCTAAGGGTGCAAATACGCAGGCGAAGCTGCGCGTGCCCACTAGTAAATATATAAAGTTGTAGCCAACTCAACTAGTAATAGTTAGTATAATTTATTAATTATTAAGTTTTCTCTAAAAAAGTATGTATATAAAACATTTTTGTCATGCAAATAATGTGTAATTTTTTGTGGAATAAATAAAGCTATTTTATTTTTATTATAAAAGTGAGATGTATAATTAGTTATGGGTATGAACCGTTGTGGGTTCAATTCCCATTTGAATGAATAAATTATTTTATTTTTCTCGACACAAGCCACAGGCGAAAGTTGGGGGGTAGCATATCTTAACACTAGATGACCTCTGCTGATCTTTTAATTGTATTCTCTTGTTATTGTTGTTTTGTAATTTAAGATGCCTTTGTTATTTCCAGTTATTTTTTTTAGCCTCACGCTATATCCCGGTCCATAGAAGGGTAGGCAGAGGGATTCTGGGAACCTAGTGTTAAAACACTCCGTTCTTATTAAGACGGGTTCGTTACCCACTTTAAAGAACTCAGTGGTTTTAGAGGCATTACATGTTAAATGATGGAACTTAAAAATTAAATTTGCCTCTTTACTATAACAAAAAAAGATCAAATTTCCTCAAGTGAGCATAGAACCCACAACCTGTCGCGTTTACAGTGTGTCGCGCCACTACTGGCCTACGTAATTGTGAAAATTGCATATTTTGATCAATCAGTTTACCTACCTACTATTATGTGCATGCTGAAGGTAGCCCCTTTGACATTCAATCACGTATGAAACATGCCTTGTCAGTTTGGTAGTACCAATTTATATCGGCATAACTTCTGTCAACGTTTGTACGAAAGGGAAAACGGGAAATAAAATAGAATGTTTCGAAAGCAAATTGCTTGTGCATAAAGATAGCGAGTTTTTAACATCGATGACAAGTAAAAAACGCGTTTTTTTTTTATAAGTAAGACCAATTTTTTCCCGCACACAGCAAGGTAGGCAGAGGGAACCTTTTGTTAAGACACTTCGTTCCCCATTTTCTGCCGAATTCTGGAGGGATTGAAGCCTTAAAATATTAAAATAATATCAAATATCACTTTAATTTTTCTGTTTGGTAAAATAAATCAATGAATATAAGAAAGATAAATAAAATCAGTAAAGCACTAAAGCATTTCGCTGTGATTTAAATATACAATAACATTAACAGAAATCAGCCTAAGGCCATAATGGCGCAGCAGGACGTCGTTTGACTGAAATCGTGTGAGTTCAATTCTCACTCGGAAAAATTAATTAATTTAACAGTAGTTAAGAAAAAAATATAAAATTTATACATATTTCACGATTTATATATTCAATAGCATTTTCGTATATACCTTTCTTACAATTATTTGATTTGAACGTTACATTATTATCCCAACCTTATATTCTTTTATGACAAACGATCATATTATATACATATAGGACCGTTTTTATAGAAGAGAAAATATATAATAATGTTGAAATAACACGATTATGCCTCCCACGAGACCATAAAAAGGCTTTATAAAAGCCGAGCCTATTTCTAAAACAATTCCGATACTCAAAGTCTTTTTTAATAGAATTGTTTATTCCACTTCGTGTTTGACAGTGTGAAATAATAATAAGACAAGGGTGACTTATTTACACGGCAAAAGCTATAAAACATATATAGCTAGTATATAGCTATGAAGTCGTCGTGGCACAGGGACGTAAGCGTGCGACAAACGCGATGATTGCGGGTTCGATTTCAACTTGGGCTAATAAAATGTTTAATATTTTCACTTTCTCGCTTCGGTAACAAAGCAAAACGCTGCATTTATTTCCGCCACTCAACCAATAAATACAATATTTGAGTATACGGTGAAAAGAAAGTAAGGTAAAGCGGAAAGATCATAATGGGGACGCCTTAGAGTGCCTCAACGCTACGTTCCCTTCTTCTAAGTGCGGGACATAGCGTAACGCTAAAATATACATTTAGATAACTAAGACACTCCATGTTCCGCTTTCTTTGCCTGTTGAGTGGCGGAACTGTACGCCGAGCTTTACGTTTTTTTTGTCATTTAAATTTTTCCCATATAGAATTAAAATTAAAAAAAAAATAAATTAGCTTCACGCTGTATCCCGCACACAGCAGGGTAGGCAGAGGGAACCTAGTGTTAAGACACTCCGTTCCCCACTTTCTGCCGAATTCTGGAGGCATTGCGTGTTGAGTGGCAGAACTCAACGCCGCGCTTAACCTCGACACCAGAGCGAAAAAATGGAAATATAAATTAAAGTAAAATATTTCATCTCCTCGAGTGGGGATCGAACCCACAACCAGTCGGTTTTGCAGTCACACCTCGTGCCGCTGCGCCACGAACGGCCTCGATTTTCCCATATAGTTCCATACAAATGAAGCTTTTTGCATAAGAATTTAACTTATAAACTCTTAATAAAAAGCACGCAAACTATAATCTGTTTAAGTAAAATTTGAAATGTTTGTTTGTTAAATTTTCAACAATCAACATCTGTTAAAATCAACCTGAAATATTCTCTTAGGTATGAAATATGAACAATTCATAAAAACTTACGGCGTCTTTAAGAAATAATTTTGTTTACAAAAACAATTTATTTAGAGAATATTTTCGCGTAAACGTAACAATGATAGAGATAACGGTATAAAAGGTACGCAAAGTAGGTGAAATAAAAGACATGATTTGCTGATCGTGGGCTCAAATCTAGCCCATAGGATGTTTGAAGATTGACTATTTTCTCTATATAAGGCAGTGCCTCAAGAAACTCGAGGTAACAAAGTACTAATAAACATTATTAATCTTATCTTAAATCTTGAGACCAGTCCCGCCTCACGATGGTTGTGGGTACGATTCCCACTCGCGGATATAAAATATATAACATTTTCGTTTGATCCCTCTGGTGACGAGACATGCCAAATTCCAGTTTTGTAAGTAGGTACAGTAGTTTTATATAGATATAATTACCTATAAACATATATATACGAACATAGAAAGCATAGTGCATCGTAAAAGCATACATATATATTTTTTTTTACTTGCCCCGCAAAATACAGGAAACACAGGAAGATAAAAAAGAATCATTAAATGACAAAGTTCATATTATTGAGAAATATCGTTATATCAGCTTTGCAGCGACACTCTGCGTGGGTACGTTTAAATAGCTTTTTAATGATAAAACCGTAATATAAAAGGAGATGATGACACCAGAAGTCTATGAAGAATCTGTTTTAAAGATTACATTTTAAGTGATTACATGATTACGTAAGAAATTACTTTGTGTATAGAGATCAGCCGTGGGGCACAATCGTGAGACTGTTTGCTGGTTCGATTCTCACTCGAGGAAATGAAATATTTAACTTTTTCGTTTCTTTGCTGTGATGTCGAGGCGAAGTGCGGCGTTGAGATCAGCCACTAAACTCGTACAGACTCCTTCAGAATTCGGAATTTCTATTATTTCTTTATATATATATTCTTTTTTGTAGGTTCACGCCGTATTACCTAAATGGGATCAAACTCACTACGGCCGTGTTTACAATCAGAAACTGTGTCACGTCGGCAATATTCAAAGATAATTAAATATAGATATTATATAATGTATTTTTAAAAACCCTATTTTAGTTTATGAAATAAATTCCTGAGGATTCCTGAGTATTAACAGTTGGGACCTATTAGTAATACTTCAATCAATAAAATCTTTACCAGGAACCCCGCATAATTTAAAGAAGTCCCAACTGTTAATCCTAACACACTATTGGGCTTGTTTATTTTCTTTTCAGTTTTATGCAGTCGGGGTTTTTGTTTTTATAAATATTTTTTTATTTTTCAATTTTTTGTTAGGATTCATTATGGTAATGATAATCATGATATATCTTTTTGAAATTCTCGTATTGAGCTCTTGAATTTGATACCCATATTGTAGTATTCGAAAAGAAAAAAAATATTTTCATTAAGTCCAATGGCGTCCCACAGCCGCCATGATTGTTTTTTTTTAACGTCACCTATCTAAGAACACTTGGGCTGCTAATACAAATCTAACGATACCTCAATTATGTAAATCCATTCAGCGGTTTTGGAGATACGAGGTAATAAAGAATATTACATACATACATACAAGATACGCGCGAAAAACATAACCCTTCCTTAGCAGTCGGGAAAAACAGTCGGTGAACATAGAAAAATTTAAACAACTTGAAACTTGATTGATTTATTTTTAATCAATTTCAAATATGCAGGTTATCAGAGTGCCTTGAACATATGTATGTGATATTCATATATCTATTTAATTAACTTTTAAGCACGTTCACTAAATTTCGTAACTTTATGTATGTTTGTCCACAAATTTCTATGAAACTAAAAGTCATATCAAGATAATAATTTTTGATTTAATGCTATGTTTTATCATATATTATATAGTATTTATTGAATTTTAAGTCTCTTATATTTCCAAACCAACCAAGTAAGTTTTATTTCAGTTACACAATGTATCGCTAAATCTCGACTTATGCATACAGACAGTGTAAACACTATTAAAATATAGTATAAAATGAAAATTCTAACCTTTAGAAAATGTGATACTAAAAATGAAAGGAATTTCTTCGTTGTTTATTTTCGCTTTGAAGAGAAAATATGAATTTGTTTGCGAGGCATTAGGAATTGTTTGCACAACGAAATAAACAGTATGAAGGCTTAAGTTAAATTGTCTATTGAAAATTAAATTTATTATCACTTCTATTTAGGCTTAGGTTATAAGTTTGAGATCAGTCTCGGCGCAGGGGCACAAAGTGTGACTGCAAAATCGACTGGTTGTGGGTTCGATCCCCACCCGAGGAGATGAAATATTTATTTACATTTATATTTTCATTTTTTCGCTCTGGTGTCGAGGCAAAGCGCGGCGTTGAATTCCGGCACTCAACATGCAATGCTTCCAGAACTTGGCGGAAAGTGGGGAACGGAAATTTCACTATTAAAATGCTTTTTGTGATTTTTAGTAATTGCAACAATAAAATGATTTTAAAAAATTAACTATTATTTTGCTATACATTAAGGTTGTCACGGCGCAGTTTCGATTCCCGTTCGGGGGAATGATTTATGGTACGCTCCGCCTACTCTGCAATAAGCATGATGCAACGTGAAACAAACAAAATACATTAAATATAATTAGCTCAAGGCTCAAGGATATTCTCCCGAATAAACCGCCTGAAGTGCCTTTTAAATCAGTTTATTACATTTTTAATCAATTATTGTTTTTATAGATTTACGGTGGTGTTGCTAGGCAGAGGACACTCCACTCTCCGCTTTTCATCGAATTTATAGAGGCGTTACGTGTTGAGTGGCGGCAGGGCGCGGCGTTGAGTGCCACCAGAGCGAAGAAAATGAAAATATTAAATATTTAACTTTCTCGATTGGAAATCGAACTCACAACCTGTCGCATTTACAGTCACACACTCACGTCCCCGCGACACGACTGGCCCCAATTAACATTTTGCATAGTAAAATACTAAAATATACATACATAAAAGTCACACAAATATAAAATTTCACACCCTTTGCCACGATGAATCGCGTGATTTTACGTAATACATCATCTCAATTACGTACCTACATCTGTTCCGGATTTCCGCAGTGCTTTAGGAAATGTTTCCGATATTATATATTGTTTTGACCAAACCTGTTGTTGTATGAGCGACGGGAGCCGGAATAAACTATTAAATATGACAAGTTGTTATAGTATTTTTCCTCATAAATCTCTTTAGATATAAGCTTTTATACATAATATTAATAAGCTTGTAACAATGTATGAGGTTTCTCTTTTGTCTTTTTTTTATTTTATTCTGTAACTATACCACATATAGCAGGGCAGGCAGAGGGTACAGTTAAGACACTCTATTCCCATAAAGGCTTTTCCGTTTCCCACTTTCCACCGAATTCTGGAATCGTTGCTTGTTGAGTGGCGGAACCCAACGCCGCAGTATCTCTTTACACTTTAAATTATACGTGTAAAATAAAAAAAGAGAATCAGGAGAGAGAAATATGGACACCAATCATTAGATTAGTCATTATAATTAGCTACTTTATTACAGATTTAAAGCTAGTTAAACACACATTGACATCTTTATTTAATAGCGGATGTATTATAAGTTAAATATAAAAGAGAATTAATAAGGTAAAGCTTATACTACTATTATTACACAAAAAAATATTTTAAGTTTCTGAAAATAAAATATAGTACCAAATGTAAAGCGAAAAAAAAACTTCAACTTAAAAGTTCTACAATTTTTTTACTAAAAAAAATATAAAAATAAGTTTTTTTTAATACTCACCTATCATGTAAAACACTAACACCTAATATACTCAAAAATGATCCCATGGAACACAACTGGCTACCACTGTTAAACTTTAATATGATAATCAACTAACTGTCTTTACACTGCTTATCGCTCTTAATTTGAACTAACAATAAAACTCCCCACAATTGTACGAAGCCAATGAAGCCGATCACCTGTCCCTTACATATGATGTCAGTCTGAGGGAGAAAGGTGATTTTTGGTATAATTAAACGAAAAAGTGTCTTGCGATACATACATATATTTTTCACTTTCAAAATACGTAGTATATATTTTTCTTATTTTTCTTTACGTTTAGAAGTATTTGATTAAAAAAATACTTTAGTATATAACCTACATATATAAGGGGCTGTCGTAGCGCAGTTGGAAATTGTATGAGTGTATGGTTTATGGGTCTTGTTTACATAAGTACATTTTCTCGGAGTTTCTTAGTACTAGGTTCCCAGATTCCCTCTGCCTACCCTGGTATGTTCGGAGTACAGAGAAGCTAAGAAGTATTTATATTTGCCGACTCAACTATCTATATGCGTGACAATATCCGAGGCATGCGTGAAGATAAAGAAAGCTCCTGTCTCCTTAATGTTAAATACAAGTTAATATAAAAAGAACTTATATTTTCGGTATTTATATAAGTATAGCCTCACTCGGCAACGATGCAAAACGCAACTTTGAGTTGCGAAACTCAACTTGCAATGCCACTAAAAACTTAAAATCCAGATTTCAGCGGAAAGCGGTGAATGGTAATGTCTTAATAGTAACGGAGTGTTTGAACACTAGGTTTCCAGATGTTCCCTCTGCCTACCTAGCTACGGCGGGATACAGCGTGAAGCTAAAAAAATAAATAAATATAAATTAATACACATTATGAACTAACAATTTACTAAGCAACAGTATCTACAAGGGGAGCGTCACGGTCGAACGGGAAGCGGCGTAGGCGCAGCAGGTGGTTTCCGCTCTGTTCCGTTGAAACTTGAAGCAGATGGCGTAAGTGATGTAACGAATTTATTGATTTTGATATTATAGTTGATATTTTTGTAAGATAAAATATTTATAGCAACTATATTAATAATTTGGAAAGATAGACAAATAATATAAAACATTCATTGAGGCCAGTAGTGTTGCAGGGGCATAAGCGTGTGACTTGAAACGCGATAGTTTGTGGGTTCGATGCCCACTCAAGGAAATGAAATATTTAATATTATATTTTTTTCTCTGGTATGGTGTGTCAAGCTGAAAAATAAAATAAAAGAGATGTTCAAATTCAAAAAACAGTGATAAGAACATAAAATTATAGTTGCAACTTTTCAATAAACGAAAGAAAAAAATACAAAACTTTATATAACAGAAACAAATCTAGCAACAAAGCATTATATTCCCTACATCTTCATTTCAGTAAGACGGTAAAGCTAATCAAAATCAAGGTAAAAAAAAAAACAGAATTGATAAGAGAAAAAAAATTGCTAGAATATACGACGCCATCATGACTATAATAATGATACAGGTCTTACTTAACTTATATAATCAATCGCACTCGGAATGTTTTTATAAAATAACCATAATACAGATGGTTCCTTGATATGTTGAAACAATACCTTTTATAGGAGGTGTCGTGGTGCAGAGGCACAACGATGTGACTATAACGCGGCGGTTGTGGGTTCGAACCCCACTCGTAGGAATGAATTATTATTTATTGATATTTTGATTTCTTCGCTCTGGCATCAAGGCAAAAGAACGTTTTTGAATTCCGCCAATCAACACGCAATGCGTCTAAAAATTCGGCGGATGGTGTGGAACAGAAAGTGTCTTAACACTAGGTTAGAAGGAACCTAGGGTTAAGGCACTCTGCTAGGCAGAGGCCTATCCTGGGATGTGTGGGATTCAGGGAGATGCTAATTTGATTATTATTAATATCTTTTTAATAATAATAAAGTAAATAACTTTGCGAGGAATAACTTTCCGGTTCCCTCTCCGTAACACGCAAAATTAAGAATTTTTAACACAAAAAAATTTACATAATCTACAAAAAGACTTAAAAACCAAGCAATGGTGAGAAAAGGCTTCAATCATCTACTATAAAATCATTTATTTTATACGGCTTAAAAAAAAGTTCAAACATTTTCCCCGTTCTAATTCAAGTCGTGACACCACCCAGAGCTTCTCTATTTATTAAATGCTCTCAAAAGTCTAAATTAATTACTTTTCCGCTTTGAATGTCGGGAAAGAAATGGAAATGAAAATATGAGAGGAAAATTTTTTAAGTGATGAAGTAGTAGGAAAATATTTTGTTACCAATGGTCCGTTAGTGTTTAGTGTCGAATGAATGTAGCGGATTGAAATCATGTTGTTATGTTTAGAGATATATGAACAATAAGAATATCGTTAGCGATAACGGTAATAATATGGACTTCTGCATATATTAACAAAATATTTAGTCTTTATCCATCAAATATTCGACCTTCAGTTTTGGTATAAATAAATATCTATAATCGCGATATACATATTGACGGTGACGAGCTTGACACTTGACTTGATTCTTAAACACTAGTTTCCCTCTGTTGACTAAAAAAAATCAGCTTCACGCTATATCCCGCACATAGCAGGGTAACCTAATGTTAAGACACTCCGTTCCCCACTTTTTGCCGAATTCTGAAGGCGTAATTTGTTCAGTGGCAGAACTCAACGCCGTGCTTTGCCTCTACACCAGAGCGAAGAAATAGAAAAATAAATGAAAATAAATATTTCATTTCCTCGAGTGGGGATCGAACCCACATATGAGGAACTGAGTGTCTTAACACTTGGTCCACTCCTTACCCTTTCTGCTATTTCCAGGATATATTGTAAAGCTTAACTAAAGTTAAAGTATAAATATTAAAGTAATTCGCATACTATATAAGAGGCACAACTAGGAAAACGCGCGGTGAACATAAATCACAATAACAGCAGAGGCAATCACGGCTTAAGGAGATTTATCACCTGCTTTTGTTTCCACATCTAGTTTGTTGCACCTGGCTATTGCCTACTTAGAATGGAATTGAATATGTATGTAAAACTGTTTTTTTTAATCTGGGATCACGCTTTATGTACGGGACATTACATAGAAGAGTAAGCAGAGGGAACATGGGAGCCTAGTGTCAAGACACTCTGTTCTCCGCTTTCCATAGAAATCTTGAGGCGTTGCGTGTTGAGTAGAAAGTAAGTAGTACCATGGAGAATCTTTGTAGACAAAAATAAGCATTTACTCTATATTATTAAACATTAATAGTAACCTGTTATCACTGTGCCGCTGTTAAATATCTTATTGGATATCTTTTCCTATATCTTTTTACAGAAATTGTTACAATAAATTTGTGAACAACTAATACTATATGAAATGTAAATAACAAAAAAATACATAAATAAATTATATCAGCTTCACGCTGTATCCCGCACACAGCAGGATAGGTAGACGGAACCTAATGTTAAGACACTCCGTTCCTCATTTTCCGCCGAATTCTGGAGGTATTGCGTGTTGAGTGGCGAAACTCAACGTCGCACTTTGCCTGGATCATATACCAAATACTATAAACTATCTACTACATTTAATTTAAAAAAAAAGCTCATAATACATCACGTTATACAATAACAATCGACAGGCAATCTCATCTGGACCTAGTTATTTTGTGGAAAGCAATCTAGACCGTATTTTGCTGGAGTGGAGCCAATTCTTTGTAAATACAAACATCGCCTTGTTCCATACTAATATATTATTTACTCAGCAATCTATTACAGGTAAGTGAGTTATAAATGTGACTATCATTCTTATCGCGTTTATCGTCTGAGTCTGGACGGTTAGAGTTTTGCTGCCAAATTATAGTTCTTGTTTCTAGTTTTGCTGGGTTCGACTATATTAGTCTACTAGTTGGCTCGCGCAGCTTCGTCCGTTTATTTGCACCCTTAGGGTGAATTCTAAAAAAACAACGAAACACGTGTTCAATAAAATATTTTTAACAGTCTGTATTTAAATTTGTATAAAAATCGGTGGCTATTTAAATATTTTCCCTATAAACTTTTAACCCTTTATTTGAACTTTTAGGGGGTGAATTCTAAAAAACCATGAAACACATGTTCAACGAAATATTTTTAAGGGTCTGAAGTTCAAATTTTATAAAAATCGGTGCCGATTTAAAAAAAATCCAAACAAACTTTTCAACCCCTATTTCATCCCTTTAGGGTTAAAATTTTTCAAAATGAAACAATTTATAATAACACACATTCCTTACTATTACGGCGATACTAAATTGTACTTAAACTTAACGATTTAAAAGAAATATTCCAGCATTTCTTTTAAAGATTTCATAACATATCATCGACATACCTATAGAAATAGTAGGTACTAGTTAAAAGTATACTGTTTACTTTAAGCATTCCATACGTTAAGAGGAGAAACAACTTAGCGTTTCATAGAATCACTATGTGGGAGCAGTGTCCTGATTCCTTTCTCTATATAAAAAAATAATAGAAATGAACCCGCTAAAGTCTGTATAGCAATTTCAGCATAACAAAACTTTAGGCCGGAACGTTTGACACCATCCAAACTCAAGGCAATTAAGCTTGGTTGACCGTCTCCGCCACCTTAAAATATATACAGTTGTAAACTTTTCAGTACTACAGTGTTCGTGGGGACTTTGAGATTTCTGATTTCAAATGTAGACCCGTAGGCGTTAATCTTACCAGGAAGGGAATAATTTATAAGATGGCTTAAGTTTTGGCGTTGGTCGGGTACGTTACGCTTATTATTAATTACCTTCCGCCACTTGTTACAAAGTGCTAGTTGAAGAGATGTTTCTTAGGTAAATGTAAACTCTGAGGGTAAAATAAATGTTAAAATTAAAATGTAAAGGTTTATTGTAAAAGTTTTATTTAATATAATATAAAGACGTATTATGATCAGTTATTAACTTTTATCTGCAGGGGGCAAACCCCTTTAGTAAAGTGAAAATAACTAAAACTTGCATATGATTCAAGATATATTCTTGTAAAGTGAAACGATGAAATATATACAATTTTCTCAATAAATGGACTTTACAACACAAAAATAATTTTCGTATTCGAATCAGTTTCTGGGATATGCACATTCAACCTAACAACATATTAATATTAATATAATAAAACATATACTATGTCAAAATGGAACTATTACTCAAAAAAATATTTACAGTAATATTTTAGATCAATAGTTCCATTTTTGACATAGGTTCATGTCTAGGTAAGCTTTTGTACTTATCATAACCAACGTTAATAATAATTCAAGAACTAGTAAAAATGTTAGTGCCAAACCATTTTTAATTTATCAAGATGAATACTTTACTGAAGTTGAAAAGAAGAAAAGGCATGTCTTCGTTTCTCATAATAGAATGGCTGCAATAAATCAAAATATACTTGAAAACAAAGCTCTTAATAAGCGGTTCCAAGTTTCGAGCAATGCATACTCTTTATAATGCACACAGTTCTGTCATTGGTTTATTCCTCCAACTTTTAAGCTTAAAATATTTTTCAAATTTGCTGATGAAACATCTCTCTACATCTCAACAAACATCTCTTTTAATTTATAATATTATATAATACAACCAAGAGTTGTAAATTAAAAGAGAAACTAGTTTTCTCATTCAGATTTTTTTTGTTTAATCTAGGATAACTTCACGACTTACTTTCTTACTTTACTTAGATACTATTTGAAAAATTACAACCAGTATCTTATTGGGAACGGAGTGTTTTAACATTAGGTTCCCAGGTTCCCTCTGTCTACTCTGCTATGTCCGGAATATAGGGTGAAGCTATGAAATATATTTGGTACAGAAAACATTTTACTAAATATGAAAATACACAATTTGTATAGAATTTACTTATACATTCATATAAGGGTTAAGTAGCCCCATAAGATAAGCATGCCGCTAAAGTAAATTGATAAACAAATATTTTGATACAAGCACATCAAAAAGGTTACTTATATTAAACCAACCCTCGTCAGTCCGTTTGGAGCTTTAAAAAAATAACTTACGAGTTATTTCACCCCCGTCACTTAAAGATTGACACTTATCATATGTAGATAGACATAACATTTTATTTTCAACCCTTATCTTCATCCTATAAGGTAGTTTTCGCCATTTTGCGAAATCCATTTAAAACTGAATATAGCTCTTATTGCTAAAGTAATAAAGTTAATATTACGAAAAATATCTGTATATAAGTGAGGTTTTATATTTGAAGAGCGTTCGTTTCATACGCGTTTATTCAAATCTGTCAAGTACATAGTATTGTTACTTTACTGTACAGGTGCATAAAAGAAGTTTGTTTGGGAACTGGCTGGAGTATGGAAGCATATAGTGTCATTTGCAGCTTTCATGATACTTTTTTGCGTTTTTGTTGTGTATAGCAGGGAAGGCGGAGGGAACGTAGTGTTAAAATAGTACGTTCCTCACTCACCGCCCAATTTTTAGATGTGCGTGGCTTAGCGGGCACTAAGATAGCAGGATGATTCGAGGCTGGATTCCTACTCGGATGAATGATTATTTTTCTTTGTGTTTTTCTTGGCTTCACTCTGTATACCGCACATAGTAGGTAGGCAGAGGGATCCTGGGAACCTAGTGTTAATGTACTTCGTTCCAATTAAGTATTGCGTGTTTAGTGGCGGTACCCAGAGGCGCGCTTTGTCTCGTTATCACAGCGAGATAATAAAAATATTAAATATTTATTCCCTTGAGTGGGAATCGAACCCACACCCTGTCGCACACCGGCCTCAATTTCTTCGTACTAACATTTGTCTTTTCTTAGGGTTAATACTAAATTTCATCTACGGTCTGACCACATTGTTATATTCATAGTAAGTATTTACTCATCTAGTTGTAAGTTTAGATTAGACAAAGCACAGCGTTATGTTCCGCCCACTCAGCAATCCGCACCCAGAAACTTATCTCTGCAAACGCTGTAGTGATATAAGGTAAACGTGAATTATATATATATATAAATTATTTTCCTCGATAATATAATGCATAAATTAGGTTTTATAAAGAATACTAAAGAATTACCAATTTTAAAATTCAATAAGAAGAAAAACGTAATTGTTTGTCACAATTTAGGTCACTTTGATGTATGGTCGACAGATATTAAAGAATTCGTCGGAATCCCTATAAGGTAGTGGAGAATTGTGAGATAACGGCATGCCAAATTAAGATTTAACCTTTTAAAAACTTTTATGAATTGTTTTTTGTTATTGTTACTTGGTTAGGCGTTGATAGTTTTAGCAGTAGATTATTCGTATCTTTTTATCCCGAATGGAAGATTTCCACTTAAAAAAAAATCAGCTTCACGCTGTATCTCGCACACAGCAGGGTAGACAGAAGGAACCTAGTGTTAAGACACTCCGTTCCACACTTATTGCCGAATTCTGGAGGCATTGAGTGTTGAGTGGCAGAACTCAACGCCGCGCTTTGCCTCGACACCAGAGCGAAGAAATGGAAATATCAATTTAAGTAAATATTTCATCTCCTCGAGTGTGAATTGAACCCACAACTAGTCGGTTTTACAGTCACATTTTGTGCCCCTGCGCTGTTTTCCACTTTCTGTTCTTTTTAACATAAATTGTTGTTCTTTAGACTTATGAGTAAGTAGTTTGTGGAAACTTGATTGGTATATGTAATATTTATTGTGTGTTATTAGAATATATTTAATGTCCTGTATGTTTCCCTTAAAAATAAATAAATAAAATAAAACTAAAAAGCTTCTGTATCCGTTATAAAATAATTATAATAATCGTTTTTCTAATTAACGGTAACTATCAGCTTAGAGGCATCTAAGTCCAGAACTATTATTTTTAATTATCACGCCTTTCCGCATGCGTAGAATATGCAAAAACTATCATGTTGAATTATGTAATTATGTTCTACACTTTTCGTCCGTTTTTAGGGTTCCGTGTCTGAAAAGGTAAAAACGGAACCCTTATAGGATCACTTTGTTGTCCGTCTGTCCGTTTATCTGGAGATCGCGTGGTGTTATCACGCTGAAATTAACATCAAATATTGAAGTTTACGGTCCATGCGAGCACAGATCAATCAGTTTCAAAGTAAGTTTCAACACAATCAAAAGATACCAGCATTTATACACCGATTCTGCTGCATTTTATTTGAAATTCACCGCATAATCAAAACCTATAGGATACTTGCCCTGAACCTACAGTTACGAAAGTTGGCACAAAGAGAAAACTTATAGGGTTTTTTTTTCTTATAGGCTAATAAGGCTAATAACGCGCTCTTAGGGCTATTCTGTCGACAGACATCTTTACAGCGTCATTGGGCGGGGAATGAACAATATTTTATAGGTATTTCATAAAAAAAAACACATTACAAGCTTATATTTTTATAGTTCATTTCATAGAAAATGAGTACATATGCAGACGTTTGTCAAATCTAATCTCTATAAATTGTACTTTCCGTTGACCTACAATCTTGAAATTATTACGAAAGCCTGGGTGGACTAGTCCGACTAGCACTTATTCGGTTTTTATTTTTAATATTTATATATATAAATGAACCAATATCTTATTCAAAATAATTTACAGCAAAAAAACTTATTTTAAGCCACGCGGAATGATTATAAGAGTTCGCTAAGTAGGCAAAGCCATATCAAATCTCAGTAGAACTGGGAATATCCTGCAGCCTACCCGTATATGTAGAGATTAGTTTCATAATAACTTTACCTTTGACATTTATGTCTTTTTTAACTTCACTTTTTATCCCGCCCATAACAAGGTAGACAGAGGGAATCTGGGAATCGCGTGTTAAGAAACTCCGTTCCCATTAAAACACTTCCGTTCCCCGCTTGCCGCCGAATTTTAGAGATATGCATGTTTTTGTATGCTTTAGAGAAAAAAAATACAGTTTACTGGAGATTTTTTTTTATTGATTTGTTCATATTTTTGTATTAACAGTGCAATATCGTTAGGGTATGCATTATATTAACGTAATGTGGTTTCAATTTCTCGCTAACAATACACTGTATAATTTCTATTGGGTTCAGCTGCTAAATGTCGAGAATATTGACGGCGATTAGAAAACAAATTTAGGTAGGCAGGAGAAAACTAGCGTTAAGGTAGCGCATTCACCACTTTTCCAGCAATTGTTAAGACATTGTGTGTTTAATTATATTTATAAGTATATGTCGCTTAAATTGTAAAAGCACAAAAAAAATGTAAGACATTTCAATTATTTTTTTTCTGCTTCGTTAACTATAAGCTTCATAGTTCTAAGACATATTTTTGATACAAGAAAATTATAAACTAAATTTTCTTGTGAATTTAGTAAGTATATTATTTAATATATTTTACTGTGAAAAGCTGGCGAATAAAATCAATAGACTCTGTTTCTTTACGTTCTAGTTTAACAAAAAGGTGGTGAAGGTGGTTATTCCTGACTTGACGATGTCTCACTCCACATTATATAATTAGTTAATCAGTGACAACACCTGTGTATATTAAAACTATATTTTGTTAACACTACGGTAATTTCGAACTTACGACTATCATTTTGATCATTATAAATGTTTTCAAAGAATAATTCGAAATTTCGTTATAAAAGAATTAAACATAAAATGTAACTAATAGGTTCATAGTGGTTTGCGGTTACTGTAAAAAGTACTTAATGGATTAAAATCAATTTTTCGTTTCAATTACTACTGGTTACTTTACTAAATTTGAAATAAAAACAATATATTTTAAATTAAAAACACGCTTAAAATTCTCGTTATGTCTTGAAGTATTGCGGAAGACCATTTCTGATAAGGTTTTGACAACGAAAATATTACATTTCCATTGGATCTGAACACATGTTCAAATCAAGCAAATAGTATAGCTACAAAAAAAAACCTTTACATTCTTTAATAGATACATAAAGTCAAAACTAATAAAAGAAACTTTTTTCAAGGTTCACGCTGATTTCCGCACATAGCAGATAGCAGAATGAGCAGAAGCAACCTGGAAATACAATTTTAAGACACTTTCGTCATTTCGTCTTACCCCATTTTCCACTGAGTTCTGAAGACATTGCGTGTTGAGTGGCGTAATTAATTCAACACAGCGAAAACACTTATTTTGAAAACGTATAAAAATTTGAACGTAGCGGGACTCGAACCCGCGCCTACTGGAAACCGACCAGGCGCTCTGACCACTAACCCATACGTTCTCATCAAGCTACGTCGAAATTTTTATACGCTTGTTACAACTTATTTATGTTGTTAGTATCTCTGTAGGGAGATTTTTACAAATTTCCGCTACCCAAAGATAATTACTAAGAATTATCGTTTGGCAAGAGAGAATACTATTTTTAAATATTTTTAAACATTTTTAAAGTGTTATTCCACACTTAGGAAAGAAAAATACGTATTTAGAAAACGTATAAAAATTTGTACGTAGCGGGACTCGAACCCACGCCTCCTGGTAATCGACCAGGCGCTCTGACCACTAAGGGAAAACAATATGAAAAACGCAGCTAAAGCATCTTATCATTTAAAATTGACTATTACACAACAACATACCAACACATACATCTTCACAAATCAAAAAATCCAACATAAGGATTTTCGACAAAAAATATTTCTAACAAACATCACATAAGAAAGTACAACGTACGTTAATATTATGCATAAGGTGAATATTAAATATAAAGATACCTTAGTTTCCTTCAGAAATTACACTAGAAAATTGCTAGTATAAATCGTACCTATATTTTGAAGAGATAGGGCGTCGTAACTCTTGGGGTTTATTATAAACTGACATCACGGAAACGGTGTGAGCGTGCATTTCTCTATATAATGAGTTTTTGTTCATATTGACAGGAGTACATTTAAAGCCAGGATATGGATGGTAAAATGGAGCGAGCGAGTAACTTAATAAATAGTAATAGCTCTAAATAAATTGTTTTGTATTTAGTTAAATGTACTGTTATATCAGCTTCACGTTTTATGCCGCACACGGCAGAATAGGCAGAGGGAACCTAGTGTTAACACACTCCGTTCCCCACTTTCCGCCGAGGCATTGCGTGTTGAGTGGCGGAACTCTATGCCGCGTTTTGCCTCGACACCAGAGCGAAGAAAATGGAAATATAAATAAATATTTAATTTCCTCGAGTGAGCATCGAACCCACAACCAGTCGATTTTACAGTTACACTTCGTGCCCCTGCGCCACGCCTCATCAATGGAAAACACAAACTAGAGAAATACTTAACAGAAACTTGCCAAGGTTGAGCTTCACTAGAGACTGGTTAAAGAATTCCCCTAAATATTAACATTCATAAAATATAAAATAAAAATATGATAATAAAAGTGTAAACAAACATAAATAATATTGTTAGCCAACGTTAACATATTTCGGTACTGCTCCACTATTCCCACGGGACGTTCTAATTTGTAAATGCAATAGCTGGTCATGTTCGGTTTGTTAGCGCTTTTGAAATGTACATTCATACGTACATACCGGGTATATCTACATAGAAACTATTCAAATATGAAATCAAAATATGAAGGACATTTCTTTATTTTTTTTTTTGAGCGTTTAGTGATTACTGTTATTTGTAATATTAATCCCGCACGTAGCAGGATAGACAGTGGACGCCTGGGAACCTAGTGTTAAGACACTCCGCTCTCATTAAGCCATTTCTATTTTCCGCTTTCCGTCTAATTCTACATACATCACGTGTTGAGTTACGCTTTGTCTCGTCACTAGCACGAGGAAATGAAAATTTTAAATATTTCATTCTCTTCAGTGGGAATCGAACTCACAAACTATCGCATTTGCTGTCACATGCTTGTAATATCTAAATCTTAATAAATCGGTACAAAACGAAGAAGAATGAAGAAGTATCTTAATTTTTTCTTCAAGCTGCATCTTTATAAATTCCAAAAGAAACCAGTTGTTTAATTCTCATATAGCAATAGAAAAGAAATTCAAATATTATTTTTAATTTTCGTTTCTCATCTGCTTTAATTAACGATTGCATAAAACGTGACTATAGAAGATAATTAATGAAACGCAATTACAATAACAACATAGTTGAGCAACGATCAAAAACAATACATTGACCATCTGTTAGCTTTCTTAGTGGCGCCGGCGCACGCACTCTTACATCACGCTAGGGTTGCCACACGATATTAATCTTCAATAAATATATTAGTTAAAATAATAATAAATAATGGAATATATAAATGATAACATATTTTTTGTTTACAAGTTATTTTAAAACGTGATTTTTAAACGGGTACAGTTCTAAAAATTGCAATAGCTGAGCTGAATAGCTGAATGTGAGTTCTGGAGAGTAATTATATTTAAGAATTGTTTTTCTTTCTTGCTCCTATATGAGAAAGCGCGGCGACTCATCACGCAATGTCCCGAATAATGGTGAAAAACAAAGAACAGAGCACTGTCAAGACACTTTTGACACTACAATTTCTTAGCTTACGCTGTAGTAGGGAAAAAAATTAAACCGAAATAAAAACTATATTCACTATTTATGTTAGTTTCTATTTACTCTTTATGTTATTTTCTATAAATGTTGTGTTGTAAACTGGTATAAAATATTTCATTTAAATTTATCTTTACTATTGTTGTATAAGAGCGGGCCCTCGTGTTACAACTACTAGCTTCATTTACTTGTAGCTTTCTAGGCTAGTCTATGTAGGTAAATAATGTAAATTACTTTTTTTTATCTTATGAAAACATAAATATATTAAAGTATTAATTATAATAAAATATACACATAATAACAGCTCTATTTACTCCTCCCTTATTTTATTTTGTTGATTTTTTAAATTAAAATTGAAGCGCTAAATTTCGAAAAACTATACAAATTTTATTTTATTTTTTCCGTAAAAAAATGATAAAATGAAAAATAACAAAAAAATAATAATAAAAAGAAATTATTTTCTAAGCTACGATGTCTATTAATTCTATATTTATTATACACTAAACTCATATGGAAATTCCGAAATAAAGAAATTTATTTAATAAACTTCTCTTTCCTATCCCACGGGATTTCTTTTTTTAACATAAAAGTTAATTTAAATATTAATAACAAAACTTGGAGGATTTCACATGTTAAAAGACAATTCATGTATTTATAAAATTCGTTCATTCAATGTTGGAAATAATATGTAGGTAATAATTATTATAATTCGGAGACAAAAGATACGAAATGGAAGTGGAAAGGTGTAAAAGTAAATCTGCCGATAGTAGAGGATGCTTTCGTCGAATCGTCAATATAGCTGTACGTGCCGTACACAATACAGTGCTGATACCAACGCTGTTATACTCCAGCAAAATGCTGATATTACAGAGAAAGAATGAAAGAAATCGAAAGGAAGAATGAGATCTCTTCGTAGTATATGCGGTGTCAGTTTAGCTAAACGACTCCGCAATGCAGATATACACAGAATAGCAGGTACCAACGAGGATGTCACCGTGTAAATGAAAAAGTAATTCTTTACTGACGAAAGGATGGCAAAAAAAAATTATAAACGAAGAGTGAGCGGCAAGGAAGGCTTTTTTGACCTTAGAAAACACAATATCGACGATACTGGAGTAAGGTCACGTAAAAAGCATTAGGCTTTCCTGGAGGGTGTGAATGAAGAGATTGATGACAGTTGTAAAAGAGGCAAAAGATGTATGCAGAGACCATAGTGTTTGGTGTTTCTTTTCTCTGGCCTCTTTTCATCCGCACAGGAATAAAGCGTTGGTGTTAAAAAAAGAAAGGTAACTTTAAGCAATTTAAAAACAGTCCAATATCCATATATTTTATTTGAAATAATAATATATTTTATCAAAATGATTGCAACTTATATCTACTGACTGCACTTTCCCTGGTATCATGATTAACATTTAGTATTGTAATAAACACCATATTTATAACAAGACGATAATGAAAGTAAAAGTTTTAACCGTGTTATTTTCAGAACAACATATAAGTATATACAATTTTATTAAAATTACATGTTTTTATAAATAAGCAGCGATTCCATTTTATGGCGGACAGATATATGTTTCTTATTTTTTTATTTAACACAACATACATTCATAGTAGAAATACTCTTCTATGTCCATTGTAATATTTTTAGCAAAATTGCTAAAAACATGAGAATATCAATTTATTAGTAATTATTATTAACGAATAAGCGTAAATTATATTATATTAAATAACCCTTCCTTAGCAGTCGGGAAATATCTGCCGAAATATGTACCGTGTAGTTGTAACATTACAAAACCAATATATAAATAAAAAATCAGGTTCACGCTGTATCCCGCACACAGCAGGGTCGGCAGAGGGAACCTAGTGTTAAGACACACCGTTCTCCACTATCCGCCGAGTTCTGGAGGCATTGCGTATTGGGCGGCGGAACTCAACGCCGCGCTTTTCCTCGACACCAGAGCAAAGAAATGAAAATGTAAATAAATATTTCATTTCCTCGAGTGGGAATCGAACCCACACCGAGTCGATTTTACAGTCACATTTTGTACCACTGCGCCACGACTGGCTTCATAACCAACCAATATATAATTTAGTCAAATAACAGATTTTCTTTATAATTTCTTCATTATAAACATTTGCCGTCCTATTAGAGAAAAAAATATCTTTTAGTAGCTAACTTACAAAATTAATAATAGTGGAGTATCTGCACTGATTTTAGCCAATAAAGTGAACTTTATGCAAAGTTTATGTTTGTTTTGTTATATTCTTAAGAATTCAAAGTTCACGAAAATGTCATTAATCCTATACTTTAGAAGTTAGAAGGTTTCAAGACTAAGTCGATTTCTGTGTATCTAAAAGTTTGTTAATGAGATTTACTTACACACGAAGTAAATCTAATAATAAATATTCATACCACTGTGCTCGCCCACTGTTTAGTCATTTATTGTAATTGTATGAATGAGACACTTTCATCTTGAATATATCATGTTTATTTGTCCAAAATAAAATTTGACCAGATTTTTTCTCATATTTAAGGGTACATAATAATAAAAGATATAGCAAGAAAAATAAAAATATTAACCTCTATAATCTACACATTATTAAAAAAAAATCACATCTACCATTCTCGAAACTGATGGTCACACTGCGTTATCCAGTAGCGCAAGCGCATGTCAATACGAGAAAGTGATACGGTTCTAATACTAAAATTTACGCTTATATAAGTTTAATATCTTTGTATATCTGTAAACCTGTAATTATATATTTCGCAACAATTTGAGACGGTGTTAAATGTTTTTTTCTTTTTGTTAACTTCTCGCTGTATTCCGCTTATCTGCCATAAGCGAAGAAGGCAGAGTGAACCTAGTGTTAGGACACTCCATTTCCCACTTTCTGCCCAATTTGTGAGACATTGACTTGCTAGAAAGGGAAAGAAAAGAAAATAATTCTTCACTTAGAGTAAGACGATGTACCGCTGCGCTACATAATTAATATATCAATTTCGATTTATTCTATTTAGATGCTTTTAATACTTTATGACTGAGTCATTATTTTTAATATATCATGTTAACTTTAAAGATTTTATTTTTGCTTCAAACTAGTTTTCGGACATTAAAATGTTCTAATGTATGAACGTTTATTAAATTCAAGTTATATAATCTAAAAAGTTTTTTATTATACAATAGACTAAACTAGAATAAGACTAACTAACTAATATTATACAATAGACTAACTAGAATAAATAGTGCCGCTTTATAAAAGTGGAGATAGATCTGACCCCGGAAATTACAGGCCGATTTCTATTTTGCCGTCTTTAAGTAAAATATTTGAAAAAANTTAATTGATTCTAATGATACTTACCTAAGTATAGATACTGTGTTTTTAAAAAATGTAAATAAGCATTTAGAAATAACAAATGTTATAAACAGAAGACAGAATAAAATAGTTCACGATTAAAGTCACACTAAACTTATGCTGTATCCCGCCTACGCTATATGGGTAGGCAGAGGGAGCCTAGTCTTTAGACACTTCGCTCCCCACTGGCCTCTAAATTCTAGAGGTTTTGTGGGTTGAGCGCAACGCAACTCAACGCCGCACTTTGACTCGGAACAAGAAGTTAGAAATACTAAATATTTCAANTCCGAACCGGTGGTAGCTTTTTATTTTTTGTTATATGTTCATTCGACGATTCAAAAGTGCTTATAAAAGTTTATTTGAATAAAGAATATTTTGAATTTGAATTTAAGACTTAAAATTAATTGATTCTAATGATACTTACCTAAGTATAGATACTGTGTTTTTAAAAAATGCAAATAAGCATTTAGAAATAACAAATGTTATAAATAGAAGACAGAATAAATTAGTTCACGATTAAAGTCACACTAAACTTATGCTGTATCCCGCCTACGCTATATGGGTAGGCAGAGGGAGCCTAGTCTTAAGACACTTCGCTCCCCATTGGCCTCTAAATTCTAGAGGTTTTGCGGGTTGAGCGGCGCAACTCAACGCCGCACTTTGACTCGGAACAAGAAGTTAGAAATACTAAATATTCAATATTAAATTCAATAAAGTGGTAATCTTTACCGGTAAGACCCACAACCTGTCCCGTTTACACACGCTTATAGCCCTGCGCCACAACTGGCTTCAACTCACAAACTTAACAAAAACCAAATACTTTTGATGACCACAAAACCCAAGCAATCTTCATATGTACCCACATACTTTAAATACACACTAGTTACAGCCTGCTTTGTTTCAATCTCGCTACAGCATCTGCATTCTGCATTCAATGTAACAATGAACCCACACTGTCCGAGATAGCATCAATGATTTATCATCGCGCCGATAACCCGAGGGTGTGCGATAATAGATAGTAACGATCTAAGCAAAATGCGGATATTAGAAATGTAATGGTACTAACATTTTAAATTGATATTGTAGCGGCTTTTGGAAACAGAGTACCTACTGGATGTGATAATTGAATGTATTATAAATGGAATCCAGTCGTGGCGCAGGAATTCAAGTGTGTGACAGTTAATGAGAGAGGTTGTGGATTCGATTTCCTCTCGAGAAAATGCAATGTTTAATATTTTCATTTCCTCGTTCTGGTGACGAGCTTGCTCCAGAATTCTGCAAAAAGTGGGAAACGAAAGTGTCTCAATGGGAACGCAGTGTTTAAAGAATAGGTTCCCAGGTTCCCTCTGCATACTTTGATATGTGCAAGATAGAGCTTACAGCAAAAAATATTGCAATTATTTTTCTTTGTGGCTTAATCTCACCTTCCTTATAAATGTAGATAATAAAATATCTTTATATTTTTATTACAACCAAGACTCATATTATATTATATACAAGTCAAAAAAGAAATTAAAGCGTAAAATGTTTATGTGATGTGCTAATGGTTTTATCACAAATTAAAGTTTTCAGAGCGAAACAGTTGACCTTTCACTATAGAAATTTGCCTTTATTTGTGCGGAAACACTCATACGACTGAGAATCGAATTCGCAGGCGTCGTGGCTTCGTGGCGTCGCTGCGTGGCGCCGAAGCACAAAGTGTGACTGTTAAACCGATTGATTGTGGGTTCAATCTTCATTCGAAGAAATGAATTAATTATTTAAATGTATATTTTCATTTCGTCAAGGCAAAGCGCGGCGTTGAGTTCTGCCACTCAACACACAATGCCTCCAGAATTCAGCGGAAAGCGGGGAATGGAGTTTTTTATCACTAGGTTCTCCCTGCTTATCCAGCTGTGTGCAGGAACAGCGTAAAGCTCAATATATCTAATATTTTGCTCCAAAGACTTCGTTAGAACTTTACTCTCACTTATCCCTAACGCGCCAAAAGAATTATAACTTCAAAAATATTATTTTTAATTTTATTTAATTTTATTTTTTTATTACATATAATTACATCTATTGTTTAAGCGGTCCATTCATCATAGAAGGCTATATATAGCATATAGGACATTACATTACGTTAATCGCTTCTATATAATCCTTTGTACCTGTATTCAAGGTAATCCTGAAACTTAGAATGTATCCTACACTATACTATACAATAACTTTTAGTAACTTTTTACTATGTGTATATTGATTTTAATTTTATTTTTTGAAGGTGGCAATTTTTACTGGATCTTGTTTAGGGTTCCGTTAGCTCACTTTGTTTTCCGTCTGTTAGTCTGTCTGTTTGTCTTTCTGTCAAGAGCCTTTATCTCAGAAACGCTTGGAGATATTGAATGAAATTCAAATCATATGTTTAGATCTACGGTCTTTACTTAATTGGAAAAAAATTATTACATTTACTAAAAAGATATGGCCGTTTATATCGCAAAAAACGATACTAATGGAAATCAACATGAATAGGATACTTCTGGTTGACCTAGAATTATAAATTTTGGCAGTTAGAATATACAGGTTGTATTAGTTCAGGAAAAAATCTGAAAACTATATATTTGTGAATTTAGTTTTAAAGCCACTAGATCAAATAAGGTATCAGATGGGTTCTGGTTAAGGTAAGCTTGAATTTCACAAATTCCAATTTTTATACGGAACTCTTGGTGGGCAGCTCGAATCGCACTTGTCCGGTTTTTTAACATGTATATACCGTGCCACCTCCTTTATGTCTTGGTGAAGTGATATGAGTCGTCTGTCACATTCGGAAGGCCATAATCAAATAACTACCATACTTTTTACTAGACCACGCGGGCGAAGCCGCAGATAAGAGCTAGTCTATTGACATACAAGTATTTTATCGGTAACAAAGAGAACATTGCGTCACAATAAAGCTTATCGGAACAGAACGCCTCAATCACCCGTTGGCAAACTGGGCTTAATTTAAACCGAATGTAAACAATTACGTAAACGGGACTCCGTGCGATATATCTTTTGTTTATTAATCGTTGGTACTGTATGTCTGTTTATAATGATATTTTAATTAATATGCCGACCGATCTGTATTGGAAAAGAGTAAATTGTAAAAAATACACTATATGTATTTATAAAAACGGGATGGTTTTATCTGGAAACCGTTACTTTTGTTAATTAATATAATACAGTAGAATAAAGAATGAACTGTGGAAATAATATTTTTTATATATATATTAATGTTTGTAAAACACGGCGGATATATTCACAATACGGATTTATACTACAAATAATCTATTTGATATATCGTTAAGTCAATTATTTTTGTACCAACCAATTAATAAAATTAATTAATTAAGCAATTAATTTTGTTGCTTAATTTTAATAACAATTTGTATTTAAATTCGATTATTTTAATCCATTATAGAGAGATACTACTATACCTTATTAGCTATTATTATACTAGTTTAAAAACATAGTAGAAATATTAAGGCAGCGAAGAAAACAATAAAAAAGCTAAAACTCTAATTAAAAAAATACATTAGTATTACCTCTCAGAATCCATGGCGACGATATTATTGAAAATCCAGTTTTGCTAAGTTGTCTGCTTCCTGTGGACAAAATAAACCTTGTTAATAAAAAAGTTATACAAAAGTTAGATTTTCTTTTATTAATTTTGATTATACTCAGTACATTTTTATTATTATCGTAATAATATTTAAAAAAAACATTTAAAAAGTATAATTTTATTGCAGTTTTCGTATAAAAGTAACATTTTTATCAAATCTTAAATTTTTATAAGTATTTCCTCATATTGATTCCAGGTGACACTAGACATTTATTTTTCTTTCATTTATTTATGTTTTATGATCTACTGCATTTTACAAATTAAACTAGGTTATTTTAGGTGCACGTCATTTCCCGGATAGCACGGTAGACAGAGGGAACCCAGTGTTTAGACACTTACTCCTTTCCCTGTCTTCCACCCAATTTTCGAGATATAGCGTGGCTAATAGCGGAACTGAACACCGCGTTGACTCATTACCATAGAAAGAAAATGAAATAATTCAAGTCGAATTGTAAGAATTAAATCCTTAACATAAATTAATTCTATCAATTTTTCTATCAATATCCAATAAAATTAGAGTTAATTTTACAATATTAACAAATTATATAATAGGTATTTTTTTAGTAATTCTAAAGGTATGTATTTAGACTTTTGAGGCCAGTCGTGGGGCAGGGGGATAAAGTGTGAATGTAAAACCGACTGTTGTGGGTTCGATCCCCACTCGAGGAGATGAAATATTTACTTAAATTAATATTTCCATTTCTTCGCTCTGGTGTCGAGGACAAGCGCGGCGTTGAGTTCTGTCACTCAACACGCAATGCCTCCAGAATTCGGCAGAAAGTGGGGAACGGAGTATCTTAACACTAGGTGCCCTCTGCCTACCCTGCTGCGTGCGGGATATAGCGTGAAGCTGATTTATTTATTTTTTTAGTACCCAACATTCATCCAAACCAATGTGATATAATTTTAAAACCGCCACTATTCTCAGCGGAATGGCTCGTTTGTGTGAGAAATGATTTTATCTCGCGTCTAAACTTTAAAGGTACAAGAAAATGAAATGAATTTTCCGTCGCTATTTTCTTAGTGTGTGTTTTTGCAGATGGTTACGGTTATATAACGTTTTAAAATTAACTCTACAAGTGTTAAAGTTAAAATTAAAAAGGAATTTATTTCATAGCTTTAAGTAGGTATATCTATATTAATTTCTTTATGTATATGAATATCTTTGCGGCCTAAAAATCCGCTTTCTACTGAACACGTAATGTCTTGAAAATTGGGCAAACGGAGTGTCGTGACACAAGGATTCTCTCTACCTTTGCCGCTATATAGGGAATACAGCGTGAACCTATAAAAATGTACTAAAAAAGCCTTTTACCTGTACCTACTAATTTATTTTTTAATCACTAAGTTTTATATTACTTAAATTATTGCCAGACAGCTTCCAGAGCTTTTTTTTAGTTGAAAGTGAATGGTCTATATATTAATTTAACAGTAAAACACGCAATGTTACAAAAATCGAGCGAAAAGTGGAGAACGGAATGTTTTAGCACCAATTAAAAGTAGCATAACTTCCTTTTCAAGACAGTAGGATAACCAAGCACAGTAAAAGGAGATGGTAGTGTCAGATATAAACTTGAACGATTGGAACTAATCTCATCTTTACACAGTAATGGAACAAAGAACGCTTTGTACCAAGGTAGAGAGAGAGGAATCGTTAACTTCAATGACAAATGCCATATTACATTTAATATGGTTTTAACTACATATATTTTTATAAGTATAATAAGAAAAGCTTCTATTTTTTTATGAGTTTTTATTAATAAAAAAAAAAGATTCTTAGAGCCCCTCGCGGCGCAGTAACACAAAGTCTAGCTGTAAGCATTACTGGCGTGGGTTCGACTCCCGCTTGTGGAAATGAATTCTTTTTATTTTCTCTACGAACAAGACAAAGCGAGACGCCGAGTTCCGCCACTAAGCATGCAATGCAAAAGTGGTGAACGAAGTGTCTTGACAGTAGCTTCCCTCTGCCTACTCTGTTATGAGATATGAGAATTACATTGTGAAAGTACAAAAATATACAACTGTGATAACTTTATTATTTATTTGTACCATATGTAATTTGACTAAAAAAAAATAAAATTCCACTAAAAAGAACTGAAAACCATTTATTTAAGGTACTACTAAGACCACTTGCATAAAAATAAAATTATAGCGCTCTATAATTGCACATTTCAGAAACCAATTAAAAACACATTTCATATGAAATATTTAAACGTAGAATATACGTACGTATTTTAACGCTATTAAACAAATAAGAAACTGTCATTTAGTACCAGTTGAGGCTTCTCATAGGATTTTCTGCTTTATATAAGATAACATAAATGCCATAGAGACAACGATGTTAAGGTGATTTATTATTGGAAACACTATGGGAACTGGACTAGTTTCTAGACAGTAAGAAATGGTGCGCCGGCGCAATCAAATATAGGTATCGATAGCTAAAAACGTGTGGGAAATGTTCTCTGAGAAATCATTAAAGTGCTAAGTTGTTAAATAGATGGAATTACATAATTAGTTTTTTATTATGAATTCCAAATTCATTAAAATAACTTAGAAAGTAATTGTTTTTGTTCTTTGCTTTTTATAAATATAATGAGCGATACTACTGGATAAAATTTATGGATTTGAAATTCTTCGTCTTCATAGCGCAGTGATTTGGAAGATATTTGATTGAAATGGTTGTGGGTTCCTTTGAACGATTCTTTCAAGTAGTCTTTTAAGGCACGGTAAGTGACGAAGAGAATAATTTACCTACTAGGTATCTACCTATAGGTCTCTATGCACTCAGCAAATGAGGTTAATATAAAAAAAACAATTAGATTTATTAGTCACAAAATTTTTTTGTATCTACATTTTGATGTATGTAATCTATGTCGATTATATCAATATGTGTTATATCTAAATATTCACATAACATACTATTACAATATAGGTCTATTAATGTGCTTAAGAAGACTATATTTTTAATATTAATAAAATATTATATTTCATAAATTTTGTCTTCAATAAATTTCGTTAATATTAAAGTAACAAGGAGTCCTGTGATCAAGATGACGAGGGTAGAACGTGTGACCAAAGGTACATATTTTGCCAAATAATTCTTGTTTACGTTACCGTTATCAAAATTAAATTTTACTGTCACGTTGCTAAGAGGAAAATAATAAAAATACATGTCATATGAAATATATGATCTAAAAAGGAAGCAAAAAGAACTAGCTTCATGTAATTTTCCCGCATCATAGGATACCACAATGGGAAAGGAAAAATATTTAAAATATGTCAGCACTGTATTTTTTTGAAAATATATGAAAATTGCAACGTAGCAAATCCGTCTCTTACATATATAGGTTTTTTTAGACGGCGGTTTCATTCCCGGTACGTCCAAATTATATTATAATTTTTTCTATTATATATTATATAATATGTATTCTAAAAAAATGTTTCTTTCTTTAGTGTGGAATAACTCTTTAAAAAAATATAAACATATAGTTTACAATCATATTTTACCTTGCATTAACATTGTAATCAATGCATATTTCAATTTTGATCCCAAGAGGATGAGAGAAACTGTGGTTCAACCAATCCGCTTTCCTTATTAGATTAGATTTTTTTTTATGGAAAAGGACAAGGCAAACGAGCGTTCGGGTCACCTGATGGTAAGTGATTACCGCCGCCCACGACCCCGTGCAACACCAGAGGAGCTAGAGGTGTGTTGCCGCCCGACAAGGTGGAGATTCATCTCCTCGAGTGGTGATCGAATCCACAACCAGTCAGTTTTACAGTCACGCTTTGTGCCCCTGCGCCACGATTAGTCTCAATTTTTTTTAAATATTATTTGTATTTTTCTACTTGCGGTATGTTTAGTTGTTTATATCTTACGGTATAAACAACTAAATAGGTTGAGGTATGTTTACAAAATACTAAACTAAAAGCTAAAAAACACTTTAGGGATTAACTGTATAAAGGCAAACATACCTATGGAAGTTTTCAAAACAAATAAACAAAAAATAGTTACTATTCCATATTACTTTTTATAGCTTGTATTTATGAAATAGGCTACCAACACGTTGAGCCATATTATTTCTCTTTTCGGTTTTTTCACGTTTAGGAGCCATTTATTTAGCAGCCAAGCCTAATATTTTAATTAGTTCATTCGTATTCAGCTTCACGCCGCATCTCTCATATAGTAGGGATACGAGTGAGGTAGAGGGAAACCAGTGTTAAGATACTCCGTCTGAATTTTCGAGGCATTGCGTGTTGAGTACCGGAACTCATTGCCACATTTTTGCGTTGCTAAATAAAAAATATTTATAAATAATAATTAATAAATATTTATTCTCTAGAAATCGAAGCCAAAACCGTTGCGTTACAATCACACACTTGTGCCCTTGCGCCACGACGGCCTCACTAGCCGATATATATAAAAAAAAGGAGAATATTTATTATAAATATTAATAAAAGTTCACACAAAAAGTATAAAAATTATAAAATAATGCATAAACTTCATTTACAATTTAAAAACCTTATAATTAAGACATAAATAAAGGTATCCGAACCTGCAATATGCGTACGTCACCAGGGAAATAAATGACTGAACAAAATGGGACTTACCTTGATAGCGCTTCGGGGACCGAATGAGCAGAGTTTCATATGAAATTGTATTGTGTGTATTTTATTCAAAAATCGATATTAAATTAATGTGAGATAACATGTACTCGTTGATCTTTATTAATTATTTATAACGAGCGTAGGTCAATTTGCATAAATTAATGTAAATTTTAAAGGTCAATCGAGACGCAGGTGTGACTGTAAAATCGACTGGTTGTGGGTTCCCCACTTGAAGAAATGAAAGATTTATTTATATTTCCATTTCTTCGCTCTGATGTCAAGGCAAAGCGCGGCGTTCAGTTCTACCACTCAACACGCAACGCCTCCAGAACTCAAGCTTCACTAATTTCAAATTCAAATTCAAATAATTTTATTCAGAATAAGAAGTTACATGCTTGCATTTTTTGAACGTCAAATAATTTACCACCAGTTCACTAAAGTTAATGCCTCAGACCTGAGAAGAACCGGCGCAAGAAACTCAGCGGGACCTATTTTTTTTAAATAAATTTATACAAATACATATTTAAATATCTGTGACAATGATACTTTTGAAACAGAGTAGAGCGAGTATTTCATTCCCAAGGCGTGTTATCATTTACAAAATAATTAATTTGGTATTAACCATTAACACACAAACGTCTTTTCACAATTTTTTTAAATCGTGATATAGAAAATTCTCTGACGTTTTCTGGGATCCTATTGTAAAAGCGTACACATTGTCCCATAAAAGAATTACGAATTCGATGCAACCGAGTTACAGGTGCACCAAGATTATGCCTATTTCTAGTGTTAATATTATGAAAATCACCAATTTTGGTAAAATTATTAATGTTTTTTTTAACATACATAACATTTTCCAAAATATATTGAGATGCAACTGTCAATATATTAATTTCTTTAAACTTTTGCCTTAAGGAGTCTTTAGGGCAACTATCTCTGTATGTATAGCAGGAAAAGGAGAGGGAACCTGGGAACCCAGTGTCAAGACATTCTGTTTCCATTCAGGCATTGCCAATCCCCACTTTCCACCGAATCCTCATTGCGCATTGTGTGTTGAGTGACGAAACTCAACATCACGCGTAAAAGTAATTTTAAGTAAAGTAAGCGTATCGATAAGCGATTATTGTGAGTTCGAGTATTATTTCTACATATGTTTACATTTTTGAAACTAAAGCGAGACCAGACATACTAAAGTAGTAATAGTGGCAAAAAGTCCATGTAGTGTAGTGTGTACCACAATCTATCATACAATAAATATCACAACAAGGCATATGTTTAATAACATAAAAGAATTACGTTGCGGGATTCGAACTCGCGCTTCTCGCAATCCGTTACTACTAATTATTAAACGATTCTAAATAGTACATAATTACCTAAGAAAAAGGTTTAATATATGTTTAATAAATATTACATTATGGAAGAGGCTTCTGAAGCTTATTGGTTTTTGAGTTTCACCATTCAACACGATTCTCCAGAATTCCGCGGAAATTGGGGAATGGAGTGTCATAATTCATAACACTAGGCTCCTTCTACCTACATTACTACATGCAGGATACAGTGTGAAACCTAAGCAAAAAGAAGAGACTGTTGAATAAATAAAATACGTATTAGGTATGCTTTATTTTTATCTGGCTTTGTCAGTGGCAATGTCTAAAAGCTCCGATCTTCACGAACCGCCCAATTTTCAAGACATTGTTAAGTGGCGGAACGCCGCGCTTTTACCTTGTTCTCAGGGGATTTTCGAACTAAGCAACGACGATTTCAACATTATACTGCATATATTATGTTCACTTAGGTACCCTGTATACAACAAAAAACTTTCAATACAAAGTCGTCTCGTTTCCGCTACGCTTTACAACTCCAACCATCCATACAACCATCGTGACTAACCTCGGGGTATCGAGTTCGCTTCCCAGGCGGAAGTGGGTCTGGGGATACGGTGTACGCCTATACCTTACCCGTAGTTTAACGGTTCGTGACCGAATCTGTTTATGGTTAATTCCATTCTCAATACAAAATTGCTGTAGTTGCGTGTTTTTGATAACACAAAAAAGTACTCTTTTAGAAAACGTATAAAAATTTTCGCCGATTGCAAACTGTTCAAGTTTGAAGCTAAAAACAGGTTTTTAAATATATCACTATTATCAGATATCATTATCATATCTTATTCTTGTAAATGTAGAGGCCAGTCGTGGCGCAGGGGCACAAAGTGTGACTGTAAAACCGACTGGTTGTGAGTTCGATCCCCACTCGATGAATTTACTACCCTGCAGTGTGCGGGATACTTTATGTCTATGCCTTTTCATAGTTGTGTTATATGTGCCATTAAGGTCCTCATTTTAGCAACGAGGCAAAGCGCGGCGTTGAGTTCCGCCACTCAACAACAATGTCTCCAGATTTAGGTAATGTCTTAATGAGAACGAATGAGAAGTCGTAAAACTAGGTTCTCAGGTTCCATTTGTCTACCCTGCTATACTCGTATGTAAAAAAACATAATTTTTTAGTGTAACGCCTTATTAAATAGCTTTACTAAATAAAAGGTAAAAAGTGTGATTAATTTTAGTTCATACCGGAAAATATTATAGTTGGCTAGGCAATCAATCCATTAGTTACACTTTCTTGCCTAGGTCTATGACCTTTGAAAACCTTTACCGATAGGATTACGTAAAAATAGTAAATCGAAAAATAAGTTTACTTGCAATTTCTAATTTTAAACATGAAAAAATATTATAAATTGTTTTTTACATTATTATTTTTAACGCTTTTAACGTTTTTTACGCTTTAAACGGTTTACAGCAAGGTGAGCATCGTGTTAAAACATTTTTCTCTCCGTTCTCTGACCAAATTCAAGACATTTCATGTTGACACTTCGCCTACCGGAGCGAAAGAATGAAAATAATTATTTCCCCGAGCGAGGATTGAACCGACAACAGAAACATTGTTCCACTACGCCTCGATGGCATCATTAAAAATATAGTTACAATAACATATATATATTTTCCTGGGCATGCGTAAAGTGCAATTGTAAACTGAACTTCCTGCATAGAAATTTACTTGTCGTACGAGTGCAACAGTAACGGTAAAGCAGTCTGAGACGGTAAGGAAGACCTAACACAAAACCTCAATTTTTGTTGTTACTTAATAAGTCAATCTAAAATGTTTTGACGAAATAAATGAAGTAGATATCACTAGTTTCTATATAATAATTATACCTACATCGTATTAATCTGGTTTATTGGTCCGTTTACACTCAAAAGTTGAATTATTTTCTATTCTCCGCTTTGGTGAAAAGACAAAGCCCAGCGTTGCACTCCGCCACTAATATTTCAAAAATCGGGCACTGCGTGGGCTACAGTGTGTCTTAAAAAATAATTCTCTTAAGCAATTGGCTATTGTATTATGGCTTAAGGCAAAGTATTAATATTTATTACACATCATATCATATATTTTAAATTGCCTCCTCTGAAGTAACCTTTAATAAGTGTAGGTTCAAACTGTTACACCTTACCGAAACGCACGACCGACTTACTATGTAGGCGTTATGATAGAAACAAAAGCAATATAAACTTATAAAGAGTCCCACACGACTTAACTTTTTGTTCTTCAATAGTCATAGTTATATATCAATGTTCCTACGAAGTGAATTAAATAGGGTTGATCGAGTATTGCTTTGCGCGATTTAAAAATAGAAATTAAAGTTTACTAATTACCCGGAATTCTAAAAGTAAATAAGCTACATCATAAAATCGGGATACTAGAGATGCCTTCGTCACAGAAGCACGATTAGCATTTCGAAAATAATCATTTGTGTGAGACGACGCCGATTAAATAAAAAACTGAGAAATATTTGAGTCAGCTTCACGTTGCATTCCGCACACAGCAGGGTGGCATAAGGAACCTAGTGTTAAGACACTCCGTTCCCCACTTTCCCGCCGAATTCTGGAGGCATTGCGCGTTGAATGGCGAAACTCAACGACGCGCATTTCTTCGGACACCAGAAGAAAGAAATGAAAATATAAAATTTAAATAAATATATCAGTTTCTCGAATACAGTTTGAACCAACAAACAAAAAACTAAATAATTTAAAAAATCAGTCCTAAATTCACTAAGAAAGTACACCAATGTAATTTTCGTCAAAACACTCAGTTTTTGCCAACCCTATCATTTTAATGGCATCATTTAACAAATATGTTTTTAATGTTAACGATCATCATAAATATTTTGCTATAAAAAATATTTCGTCATAATAAATGGCCTATTCAATACATTGAAGGTTTTATTAGAGGCTGACGCTATCGCGACTTTAAATAAGACAGTTGCATATGCATGCATTATTGTTATCTCCACTCTCTGGTGACAAGGCAATGCGCGACGTTCAGATCCGCCATTCAATAAGCAATGCCTCGAGAATTCGACTCAAAGTGTGGAACGGAAGTGTCTTAATGGGCGTTCCCACTGTATTGATCCTAGGTTCCCAGATTCCCTCAACCCTGAATCTGGAAACCTATTTTTATTGTATCTAGCACACTAGATACAATAAAAATATCAAACATACAACACAATCAGGTTCTTTGCCAACGAACAAGTGTAAAAATTTAAATCTTTTACAAAAACACTGACACGACCCGATACTAAAAGATTGATCTAATATTTTTATTATCCTTTCTTATATTATTAGGGTCATTCACGGCTTTAGTGGTTTAAGAATGAAGAAACTAATTTAGATAAGCAAGCATTGGGCCGGACGAGGAGTTGGAAAACCAGCAATTAATTTCATACAGCATACCCGAATATACGTATAGTATAAGATATAAAAAAAATCTAAAAAAATCAGCTTCACACGGCGGCGTGGCGGAACTCAACGCCGGGCTTTAGCCTTGGTGCCAGAGCGAAGAAATGAAAATATAAATTTAAATTTAATTTCCTCGAGTGGGGATCAAATCTACAACCAGTCGCTTTTACAGTCACACATTGTGCCTCTGCGCCGCGACTGGCTTTGTAGTATAATACATAACATAGGACAATCGTATTTGAACCCTGGCCACGATCTAGAATGCCATATACGGCTGACATTCGTACGACACAAGAACCGATAAATAAAGCCGGATTTATTGCCCATTGTGAATTGTGATAGCTATTGGGCACTGCGCACTTACTTTTACGTTGTTTGAACGGTCTGATTGAGGAATGTAGGTGGAAAATCATGTAAATAAATATGGAAGTATTCGTAAGCACATAAGCTGTAAGATTGAATAAATTAAATTTAATAGTTGATTTCGATAGATATCCTGATATTTTTTTTCTTTTAAATACAAAAAATATAAGTATTAAGTACCTACACGATTTCTTCCCTATTAAATTCCCTTTCCTAACCAAAACGGGTAAAATTTTCACAAATAATATATTTCTATACCTATATATTTATATTTGCCGCTATAACAACAACAAGGTACTAAAAACCAGAATAAAATTTATATTTCAGCAACAACAAATTGCCGGTTTTATAGATAATGGTACGGAACCCTTTGTGCGCGAGTCCAACTCGCTCTTAGCCGGTTTTTTTTTTTGAAAATAGGTTCATCCATGTAATTTGTGGGAAAAAATCTGCCAAGTGTTAGCGGCCTACAATATTATGCTACATAAAGCAAAACCACACTAGATTTGAAAAAGAATTTAATATACGGTTTTATTATCAGGATTGACAGTCTTATCTGCGGTTGGCTATTTTACGAAGGTGTTGGTAATACAAAGTATACCGCACTCGTAATATTTATAATATTAAATAATATATCAATGTACTAAAATATAATTTCTTGAATTTGAGAACATATGACAGACAACTATAATAAAATGGCAAAAGAATTATTGCTATGTGTTATCATTTATTTTATAAATTAAAAAATATTGCAATATTTACTTTGATTAAAAGGCGTGTATTTTTTAATAAAATTCAATATCACATGTTTCTAATCGAAATGGAAAATGAAGTATTTAATCCAACCTTTCCATCAACTGAAAGCTAGGATAAAGGCAAAAAGTTAATATGAAAAGCATTCATATTTCAAAGTCTTTGCAAACGAGTATTAAGATTTATATTCCTAGTTATTTTACTAACAATATTGTATGAGCATTGTTTTTTTTTTCACTCTCATCCTTACCATACAAATAAGGCAGAGAGATATGTATGATAAATCACTAAACTTACATAGATGATAGCACTGACCACCACACTATTTACATCAAAATTTGCAAAATAAACATTAATCTTACTAAAAACAACATATTTATTAATAAGTTCTTTGATTTTCACGATTATTACACATTTTAAATGAAACTATTTTAACCGGATTAATCGCGTATATTAGACTCTACCCGTCTACGAGTCTACCCGTGACCACGGACTACTGCATAGTATTGCATAGTAATTTAATTTAATTTTACATATCGAGTAACAGAACTACATATGTAAATAATTCAACCCCCCAAGTTAGAATGGAACCCATGACCATCGTATTTACAGTTCAATGCGCTACGAGATCATATATCTTTTCTATTATAAATAAAGCTGTTTACTTTATTTATAATAGAAAAGATATATGATGATAATCATACAACAGATAAAAATATTGTGAAATATGAAAGCCATATTGCTGACACACGTGAGTTGTCCAAAGTACACCCAAAGTGCCACCCAAAACACACCAAAATCACAATTTTCTAATGTATTTAACAAAGATCAACAATTTTGACAAGAGCTAAAATCAAAAGCCACCGAAACATTCTTTAAAATGTATAAACAGACGTTTCACGCCAAGCATTCTAACTGCAGTGAACAAACAAACTTCGATTAGTTTTGTTTAGAGCATTGGTTCCCAACCACTGGTCCGTGGACACCAGTAGTCTGCAGAAGCCTAAATATGGTCCGCGAACGATTTTAATTTTATGACTGGGGATGGTGAGGGGAAGTTTCTGTTTGAATATCACAGTTAATTTTTATTATACCTACATGCATAGTGGTTTCTGCTACCAAGAACGATATAAAAGTGGTCCTTGATCAAGAAAATGTTGGGTACCCCTGGTTTAGAGACAGCGTGTGGATAGCGGGATATTGGAATAAGTAAGAAATATATGCATACATATTAATTTTATTTACTATCTTTTAATACACAATTATATTACTATAGACCACATATAGAGGCCGTCATGGTGTAAGTGCACAAGAGTAAAAGCGCGACGGTTATGGGTTCGATTCCCACTCGTAGAATGAAATATTTCATGTTTTCATTTTCTTGCTCTGGTAAGGAAAAATCAATGAGGCAAAAAAATCAACTCTTGTGTCATATGCCTCAGCTACATTGGCCAGTGAAGCCGCAAGTAAAAGCCTGTTGTGATATAAATATGTATAATATATTTAAAAATTTACAAAATTGCCAGAACAATTTTTTCAACTATTGCCGTGCTTATATTTTTGATGCTATGTTTTGTTCTTATAACCTATAAGAACAATAAAAAAATATGATTAACGGGAACAGGAAGTCACTTTACTTTTTATTTGTATGTAGTAAACAGATGTTAACTACCTACGACAAGTTCTATATTAGAAGTGGTCTATTCAGGGAACATAATTCCTTAGAGAAACCTCACATTCGAAGGTTGCATCCGAAGTTTCATCATATTACTTAGAGGGTAAATTTTGGTATAGTTTCTTATCTGGTGGTATCGATAATATTACTGTTACTCAATTACTATCATAATAAATATAGATTTTTCTTTTTTTACTTATTTTAGAAAACGTATAAAAATTTGAACGTAGCGGAACTCGAACCCGCGCCTTCGAGGGGGGAACTCCGCGGGTTCGAGACCGTTCAAATTTTTATACGTATTCTAAAGTGTTTTTCTTTCCTAAGTGTGGAATAACACTTGAAAATGTAAAAAATATTTTCTTTTTTTAATGTGTGAATTTCGCGTATAGAATAATATAATTATCTTCCCGTATCAACTAGCAGTTAATGGACAAGTGGACACAGGATTTAAAATATTAAGAATTTACCTACAATATATGTATAAACAATAGCGGATAAAGCACTAACTTAAACAAAAAAAAAGAAATTGTAGATAATAATATTTGAATTACATAAAAAAATATATATGAGGAAATATTGTTACTTATATACCTATCTATTTACTATATCTTACGTTATTTTTGAAGTCGGTGTCAAACATGGGTATTGTTGTTTTCGTTCGGTATATTTAGTAAGTAAATCAGCTTCACGCTGTATTCCGCACACAGCAGGCTAGGCAGTGAGAACCTAGTGTTAAGACACTCCGTTTCCCGGTTTTTGCCGAATTCTCGACGCATTGCGTGTTGAGCGGCAGGACTCAACGCCTCGACACCAGAGCGAAGAAATGGAAATTTAAAATTTTGTAAGTACTTATTTCTTAATGTTTTTTCTTGCCTACTTACTCCTTTTAGAAAAAAGTCGGTTAAAAATCACAATCTTCTCCAATAGCCAAATATCTATGAAGCAGTAAAATGAAATGAAAGTCCATAGGTTTTATGTTAATCTCGAACAACGGCAGTCCTCTGACTGTTATTTTTATACCTTACATAACAAGTCAGCTTATCATATAATTAAATCAACTGGCTGTCGAGGCACAGCGGTACTTAAAACATTTAACATGCGAGGCGGAGTGTCTTAACACTAGGTTCCCCTGTCTACCTTGTATACGGGAAAAAGCGTGAAGCTGGTTTCGTTGGCTGTAAAAAAAATCAGCCTATATATCGCTCATTTGGATCAACAATGACGTATTTAAATAAAAAAATAATGGTAAATATAATCTAATCTTATATCTATTCGGAATGATTATTTTCCTACTTCAATAGCATCTCCTACAATATAGCGTAAATCTATTCTATTACAACATACAACTATACATACATACATACAAACAAACAAAAAGCCACGATATAACTCTACTAACTATAAAAAAAATGTATTACATCACAAAAACAATGAGAAGTCACAAAAGTCACTAAACCAAATTCAACAGGTGCATAGATTGATGGGTTCGGGTGAACAAACTGCCGCTCGGTACAATGGCAATTTAAAGTTCAAAGTCTTGGTTATCGATGTTTGCATTTTAATCGATTTATTTGTGCATCGTGGTTCGATGTTTCAGATTTTTATCATATTTACATTTTTTTTAGCTTCAAGCTGTATCCCGCACATAGCAGAATAGACAATAGACGCAGATAATCTTTGATCCTAATATTAAAACACTCCGTTCTAGTTAAAACATTTCCGTTCCCTAAAGCTATCCGGAAAGGTATTTGAAACTTAACGCCGCGTATTTATTTTATAGTTCATATGTATATCAAGCCCAAATCTCAGGAACTACTTCCTCTATTTGAAGAAAACATTTTTATGTTGGATTTCTGTAGCTTAACTATAGAGAAAGGCCATAGGAATTAGGTTATGTAAAATACATCATGCGATTACAAACAGGGGAAATTTATTATTCTTTAAATAGGTACACTTATACGTTCCAGGTCTTTAGGATTAAGAGCAGGTCCTCATCTTATTTGGCATCATCAAGGGTATTGAAGTTTCATTTTACGACTTGCCCCTAACATACGACGGCAAATAAACGAAGGTCCTAAAAGTAATAAAAACTTGTTTTAAGACAGAAATAATGTTACTACTTTTGATGACTTTCGGAGGTTAACTGGCAATAACTGTATTTGTGAAACCTGTAGCATCTGACGTGATTATTAGGCATTTATTTTGTGCTGTAATTTATTTTATTTGTAAAATAAGTAGAGGAAACCTAGTGTTAAGACATTCACTTGCCGCCCAATTTAAACTTTTTTCGTTTTATCTTTTTACTAGGATGAAGAAATGATTATTTTAAATAACATACACCTCTAATGCTTTATATATTAAACTTTCACATATTGAACTATCTAAAAAATATAAATAGTTCTTGTAAAATTCCAAAAAATCCACTCAAAAGTCTTACTCGATTCAAGAAAATCCATGGAATGCTACATAGTTTCTTCTTCAAAAAAACTTGAATTGAAAAAATAATAATTAATGCTTTTATTACAATAAGAACTTATCAAAAACCACTTGATATATCTCCAAATTCTTCCAGCAGTCAATCAAGTCATATAGTCGGTTAAATAGCAGTATTTAACTATCATATCGAATCAAATCAACTTCACGCTGTATCCCGCCCAAGGCAGGGTAAGCAGAGGGAACCTAACGTTAAGACACTCCGTTCCTATTCCAATTTTGGAGGCATTGCGTATTGTGTGGCGGAACTCAACACCAGAGCGAAGAAATGGAAATATAAATTTTAAGTAAATATTTCACTTCCTCAACTAGTCGCGTTTACAGTCACACTTTGTGCCTGATGTGCACCACAATTTTATTAAATTACCAGCGGGCGCGCGCGGCTTCGCCCGCTTATTTGCACCTTTAGGGGTGAATTCTAAAAAAACCACGAAATACGTGTTCAATAAAATATTTTTAACAGTCTGAATTTAAATTTTTATAAAAATTGGTGGCGATTTAAAGATTTTTCCATATAAACTTTCAACCCATTATTTGAACCCATAGGGGGTAAATTCTAAAAAACCATGACACATGTGTTCAATGAAATATTTTTAAGAGTCAGAATTTCAAATTTTATAAAAATCGGTGCCGATTTAAAAAAAAAACCCATAGAAACTTTCAACCCCTATTTCATCGCTTTACGGTTAAAATTTTTTAAATCCCTTCTTAGTGGATGTCCAGACTATGAAAATAAACATCTGTCCAAATTTCACGTTTCTACGCATAGCGGTTACGGCTGTGCGTGCGTCTTACCTCAGTCAGTCAGGTACATGTCCTTTTATATATATAGATTACTCGGTCCATTAAAATAGGTCAAAAAGACGACGAGAATACATTCTGGCAGAGCTATCTCACAGGATATGAAATATAAAGCGCTTTTGAATCATAATCAAACGGAACACCGTACAGTCTCTAAGGTACCTTGGTGAAACGAAATATTGATATGGTTTTTGAGATGGACGAAGCCGGAAATATTAGAATAGAATTTTGGATAAAATGGTTGATATTTAGATTAAATAAAATAAATAAATTAGCTTCACGCTGTATCCCGCACACAGCAGGGTAGACAGAGGGAACCTAGTGTTAAGACACTCCGTTCCCCACTTTCTGCCGAATTCTGGAGGCATTGCGTGTTGAGTGGCAGAACTCAACGCCGCGCTTAACCTCGACACCAGAGCGAAGAAATGGAAATATAAATTTAAGTAAATATTTCATCTCTTCGAGTGGGGATCGAACCCACAACCAGTCGGTTTTGCAGTCACACCTCGTGCCGCTGCGCCACGACCGGCCTCATATTTAGATTCTGTTGTAATATTTAAAAAATATATAATAAGAAAAAATTGTTTCACTTTTTTCCCACCACAAAGAAGGAACATAGTGTTAAGACACTCTATTCACCACGTTTTATATTCTAAACTCTGTTTGACTTAAAATATTAGTCTAATTTTTATTATATAATTTAATTATTATAAATTAAATTACATTATATGCAAATTATTATACTAAATAATATCTTATTTTACGTAAGCATTTTAATTCTTTATAATTCACTAGAAAATTGACAAAATCTGTCTGTTTACTAAATTCTGAATTTCAAAGAATAACTGGGAAGACTCTTACCGTATTTATATAATATGACATCAAAGTAAGTCTTAGGGGAAATGATACAAACATAGATGTTCTGGTGAATTTGTGAAGACCTTTAAATTTTGTTTATAATATATAACAAACAGTACATTTTATTACTTGATGTAATGTAGGTACTATTATAAGTTAGAGCGTGTGTAAACGCAACAAGTCGTGGGTTCAATTCCCATTCGAAGAAATGAAATATGTAAAATTTTAATTTCCTCGCTCTAGTAATAAGGCAAAGCGCGGCGTTAATTTCGGCCACTACACACAAGCCAATGGTTCCAGAATTCGCGCAGGGTCGGGAAAAGAAGAATAGGAACGAAGTGTCTTAACACTAGATTCCCAGGTTCCCTCTGCCTACCCTGTTATGTGCGGAATACAGCGCGGAAAACCTTACCAATAGTCTACCTTTGCTAATAATACTTAAACTTTGTTTGTGATGAAATCTTGTTTTCAAATCAAAATGGAAAAGTAAATATCAATGTAAACTTACAGTCTTCATTTTCAACAAGAAATAAAAGCTAAAACAGTCCCAAGGACGCCGGAACAGTAAAAAATCCTTTTTAATTGTCTATCTTGCCCCAATTACAAGAAATATTTTTAAGCTCTACATTACTTCAGCACGACGCAGCCAATAAAACAGTTTTCCAAATTACTTTAATATACACTTATGAGATAATAAAAGATTTAATCAAGCTACGTCTAGATTGTTGTAGGGAATTATTGCTGTAATTTTGCTGTAATATGAAGCTAGGTTTTAATGATCCACTTACATTGAGATTGCTAGCCGCGTCTTGAATCTATTAAAAACATATTTAATCTCTCTCTTAACCGATTTCTATCAACGTATTTATATTGAACAAGTTTTTTTTTCTATTAATCGCACATTGCTAAATTAAAATTTCAAAGTTAATAACTTGAAAATTGTTAATTTAAAACTAATAACTCCAACAACCTAATGTCGAGACATTGCGTTCCCGTTAAGACACTTCCGTTCCCCACTTTCCACGAACTGGAACTCAATGTCTCACCTTGCGGCGTTACCAAAATGGAGCTAGGAAATGAAAATATTTCATTTTCTCTTGTGGGAATCGAACCCCACAATCTGTTCCATTTACAGTCCCACACTTGCGCCGCTGCACCACGACTGTCCTCAAATTTCGTATATATAATATCATATTAATTAATTCCATTGCTCTCGCTCACTCAAAGAACTAGACTTGAAGTCTTTTCAAATAATATTATTTAGACTACAATAACTACCGTAGTACCTAGTGTTAGTAGATAATTGAAAGGAAATAGCATTTTTACCAATTTTTTTTTAAAGACCTGTTAGAAGATATTTTCCGCTCCCTGTAAACTGTGTTCAAACAGGATTTTTTATAGCGGCGTTATCGGATGAAAGAACAAACTTAATTTAGCCTACAAAAAGAAAAAATGGAAAAGAACAAAGGATTTGATGGTTTAAAATTTTACTTTAGTAAAAAGCCCAGTGAGAGTTACAACCCTTGAAACGTTAATTACTACGACGATGTACCGCAGTGTGATAAAATTATTTTTTGTATAACATAAAGCATTGAAATATGTACCTATAAGATAAGGCTGATATCAGGTTTTTGAGGCCAGTCGTGACGCAGGGATACAAGTCCCTCAAGTACAAGTCGTGCGACTGCAAACGCAATAGGTTGAGGGTTCGATTCCTACTTAAGAAAATCAAATGTTTACCATTTCAATTTCCTTACTCTAACGAACACACAATGTTTCCAGAGTTCGGTGGAAAGTGGAAAACTGAAGTGGTTTAATGTGAACATCTTAACACTAGGTTATGTATGGAATATATTAACACTAGGTTCCCAACTCCCCTCTGCCTATCCTGTTGTGTGCGGGATATAGCGTGAAGCTAAAAAAAATATCATAAAGTCGTTACGAGTTTACGTCTAAAACATAATCACTTTAAATGTCGGCAAGAACATTTATAAGTTTTACCATAGACGTAGACTGTAAGATTTAAAGATAAGATTGCACTTACAAGTCCATATTTACTGGGTCCTTCCTATTTACCTTACAATAATAAAGAAGGTTTCAGTTAATATGTAAAACTACAATTTTTACATATCTTACCACAAAACTCCATATCTATTTCAACTTTACCGAAGTGCCCTCGATACTGAACCATCGATATCGTTCAATCGGGGTTGTCTTTTTATTGTTACTTACCATATCATAGCTACAAAGACAAAGAAATAGTAACGTAATTCAATTCATGAAATATTTATTTAAATTTATATTTACACTTCTTCGCTCTGGTATCTAGGCAAAGCGCAGCGTTGAGTTCCGCCACTCAGCACGCAATGCCTCCAGAATACAGCGGAAAGTGCCGTTTCGCGCTTTATGTCTTAACACTTAGGTTCCCTCTGCCTACCCCGCTGTGTGGATACAGCGTGAAACCGATTTGATTTAACATAATTCAAATTCAGACTATAAATGCGACATCTGTGATTCGATTTCAACGCAGTGTAATTAATTATTTTCATTTCTTCGCTACGGGCTCACAATGAATATTGGTCAGCACGTATTCGGTGTGCTGAAGATTTCAGTTCAAGCATGCCGTAGGGCCCGCATGCGAGGTGAGGCAGGTTCCCGTTAACGCATGCCATTGCCGATCTCACCGCACTTGCAGACGGAGAATACCCGCATACCGTATATATACAGCCTAGTCTCATTAGTATTACTCTCATTTATTATTTTAATTTACTTTCGGTAGTCGGTACCCTGTATTCGAGGACTCTCCAAATGATGTATCGCGATTGAGTCAACGACCAATGAAAACGAACCTATGAGAAGACGAGGCGCGGCGTTAAGTTGCGTTACTCATAACCCAATGTCACAAAAGTTGGGCGATGCGTGGGGAGCGGAATGTCGTAACACTAGGTTCCATTTACTTGCCATATATATATATGGAATACAGCATAAACAATGAACAACAGATTATGTAGGTAAATATAGAATTCCTTTGTCTTAATACTAGGCAGAAAATATCTATGTATTTACTCATATGTAAATATTATTAATAAGCTTCTAGTGGTTCACTCTAAGCCTTCATCTTCTTGACAGTAATATAACATTTTCATAAAGTTTATGATGTTGAAAGATTATATTAATAAAATAAAACATCCATCCATCCATCCATCTTTATTAATATTCTCAAGTAAATATTATATTTATAATAACACAATATGTTTAAAATTTAGATTTTGATTAACTGAGACATGTCTAAACTAGTTAGTTAGTTGTTTTAGAAAAACAAATTTGTTTAAGATATGGGTAAACATGATAGAATTCATATTGTTAGAAATCGGAAGTGGTTAACGTTTTTAAAAAAACAAGACAAAAACACATATCGTCTATATGATTCTAAACTATTTTGAAAGAGATACTATGTAATTGCAATAAGTGATATGTATCACCTACTAACAATATTTCACACTAGTTTCCTTCCAATAAGAGCCGTTGCCTACAAGCAACTGCCCTCGATTGACACAATTCCACTGCTTTTATAGTTATTTTCCACCTAAATCTACCCTCTTTTACAAGAGTACGCTAACAATATAGTATTAACATTATATAATTTCATATATGAGCAATTCACTGTTTGCCATAGGTATGTATATCTGTAACGATGTATGGAATGGCAAACATTTTGCTACCTCGCTTTGAATTCACGTGGTCAACTAAGTTTCAGGCATCTCTTGCATTTTGCGTGATGGAATGCAGGATTAGGGCGATCGATTTATACTTATTTTTTTTTAGTACACGGTGTATTCCGCACGCAGCAAGGTAGGCAGAAGGAACCTATTGTTAAAACATTCCGTTTTCCCATTCTCCGCAGAATTATGGAGGCTTTGCCTCGATACCGAGACGAAGAAGATGGATATAATAAATACGAGAGGAGGTCCAAAAGTTCGTGGAATGAAAGGGTTCTAAATTAAATGAAACAACAAATCTATTTTTCCTTTTCAATATAATCACTCTTAAGCTGGAATACATTTATTGGATCTATGAATTAATTTTTCTAAGCCGTCGAAATAATATTTTTTTTCTTTCGCCTCAAAATGGGCCAAAATTGCCTCCTTCACCTCATTGTCGTCGGAAAATTTCCTTCCCCTTAAGTCTTTTTTTAAATTGGGGAACAAATGAAAATCATTAGGGGCCAGGTCTGGACTGTAAGGTGGGTGGACTAGTGATTCGAAGCCGTGCATGTGCAGAGCAGCCATTGCAACCCTGCTCTTGTGAACTGGTGCGTTGTCTTGCAAGAGCAACACACCCTTAGCCAACTTTCCTCTATGTTTTTCTTTGATAGCCTCCTTTAATTTGTTTAGTATCGATGTGTGGTATTCTCCAGTTACGTTTCTTCCCTTTCCTTTGTAATCATCAGTATTATCCCCTCAAAATCCCAAAAAAACAGTAGTCATCAACTTTCCAGCAGATTGTGACACTTTGAATTTCTTTGGGTGTGGTGTGCCCTTTTTATGCCATTGCATGGTCTCCTATTTTGACTCAGGCTCAAAATTATGGACCCAGTTTTCATCTCCAGTAACAATCCGTTGCAAAATCTGTGCCGGTTGATATCCACACAACTCTAAAAATTGCTTTGAAGAATCGACGCGCTGCTGTTTCTGAAGCGGTGTGAGCATTCTTGTTACCTATCTTGCACTGACTCTTGTCATACCCAGATAGTCATTTAGGATCCTCAGAATGGTGGTATCTGATACTCCCAACTAATGCAGATAACTGTTTTTTCTTCAATCAGGCGTCCTCCAGTATAAGTTTTTCCACTTTTTCAATGATGTCTGATGTGGTGGCCTCAACTGGCCGTCTAGAGCGGGGATCGTCTTCAATCGACTCTCGACCATGTTTAAAAAAACCATGCCACTTATCATGGATTTACCAATCCTCCCCATAAACAACTTGCATTTCATTTAAAATGGTTTGGTCATTCTTTCCTTGTTTGGTAAGGAATTTTATCACGGCACGGTGTTCAATTTTCTCCATAGTTTCAGTTTTCTTCCGGACTGACTTGTTTAGCAAACGAGTTCGTAATCGAGCGACGCAACAGGGCTGAAACTCTATTTGTATACTAATGATGAGTTCCCAAGTAGTATGACATTAAGCGAGCGCCCCTATCCCCACTCCATTCCATCCATTCCGCGAATTTTTGGACCTCCCCTCGTATTTCACTTCTTCTAGTTGGAATCATATCCACAACCTGTCGTGTTTACAGTCACACTTTGTGCCCATGCTCACGACTTGCTTCATTATGGTTTAGGAGACAAAATAAATTGGTCGTCGTATGACACTCTGAAAAAATCATTGCTTTACATGATGTCCCGTTAAATGACTACTTAAAAATAATGGATATGTAGAAGATTTACTTTATTATCAATAAAATATATAATAAAAAAAAATAGTTACTTAAGAAAACACCTAAAACAACTAATAAATACTATCAGTTCAACAAACATTAAAAGAAATTAAATGCCGCCGCTCCATCAAATATAATAAGATAAAAATACCTTTTAACATAATTTTAACAAAATCAACCAAATTAGGTACACCTATAGCAAAACGTAAGACTACCTACTTATAATCAAAGGGCAAATATTGTAAGATATATTGAAATTTGTTTACTTAAATATCTATTTGATGTTCGATTCCACTCGAACATTTAACAAAGTGGATCGTTTGAACATTGTAAACACTAAGCCAATCGATGGCTCTGTAAACATTGGGAAGAAGTAAATGCGCATTATAGCAATTACGGAATCGGTATACAGCTTCATGCTGTATCCCGCATGAAGCAGGGCGTGGTAGTCCTCTGACTACCACCTCCCTCTGGAGCCTAGTGTTGAGACACTCCGCTCGTGCAATTTCGCCGCGACTGGCCTCTAATCATATGTATATGATGTTTTACTGTTTTGTTTTGTCTTTTCAACCCGCTAGGTTTCCAAAATAAAAATGTGATGAGAGCAGGGTCTTAGCATAAATCACACCAACACTAATTAAGTTTCCAATAATTATTCAACTATATGTGGCATAACACCTGAAGCTGAGTGTTTTAATACATTTTTATATATTTATTACTTCAATATGTATATTCAAAGTGGATGGCGGAACTAAACACCGCCGCTTTACTTACCTGAACTGTAAAAATTAAAATATTCTATACTAAAATTATAAAGTTAAAGAGTTTAGTTTGGTTGAATGCGCTAATCTCAGGAACTGCAGGTTTATAGTATTACCATATCCTCCACCTCCCCTAGGCCACAGAGACCTCTACTACAATTCTGTTACTATATGTTAATTTCATGAATTATCAGTTGTAAAAAAATCCACAGTAAAAAGCTGAAATGGAGTCAGGTTGCATTTCAAAGTACAATATCTCACTGAGATGGACTCAGATCTTTTATTCATTCCTATTTAGAAGTAAAAAGACTTAGTTTATAACCATGTTTTATGCCCAAATAAACTTGGTCTACTGAATAAATAATCTTTCACGTAAATCTTGCTGGTTTATTTCTTTCGTTCTTTGAAACAACAAATATATGGTTCTCTTTCGGTTTTTTCAGGGTTTTTTGAAAATTGAATTTTAAGAATAAAATTGAATTGAAATGACGACGTGTTTTTTTAACATCTACTTTTTAATGGTGCATAAATTGCGATTCAGAAATATATTCACGACGTATAACTATATCAATATCAATGTCTGAGATTCGAACCTAAATCAGACTCATTACAGAACCACTAGGACATTAAATGAAATGTACATTGTCAAAAGAATGAAATAGTACGTAAATGCTAATTGTTGTAAAACTAGCGGTTTGAAGCGTTGTTAAGAACTTGGGTTTCTAATTGGGCTACTTAAATTGCAAAGCTGTAGTGCAGTCGTAATTGGGTTCTTTGAGCAGGGCATTTACAATTTCGAAAGTTTAGTGTATTTTCACGTAGGAAAGTGTTTTATTACGTTTTATTTAGTTTTTTTATATCAATTTGACTTGCACATCCAGGCACTGCTCCAAGTTACTTTCCCTGCAACGCGATAGACTTCACAGTGAATTCTTAGAATATTAAGGAGAGACGGAAAAAATTGTAAAACTGAAGTAACTGAAAGTTGTTAGTCCGAATATAATTTCCCTATACCGCTATATGGGTTTTGGGTAACTAGATTTGGATACAAACATTTTAAAATATATTAAAAAACATAAGTTCAGAAACATATACGATTATTTATTTTTTAAAAGTAACGACATTTTATCATGGTAAATATGACTAAAAACTATTTTAACCAGATCAACATGAACTAAAAATATTTCCAAATAAGAAAAATATAGCACGAAATAAGTGCTACCAGCTCAAGCGCAATTGTGGAAGCAATCGGAAAGCAAACCATTGTTCCTAGAAAATAATGACGGGGCAGTAAGTAAACGAAAACGATTTGGAGCGAATATTAAACTCGGGGCATCAGTAATGGCGATTTCAGAATACGGGCACGGGCTATTATGATTTCAAAAATGTACCGAGAAATCTGAAAATACTGTACATTAATAAAATCAAAAAAATAAATCAGCTTCACGCTGTATCCCGCACACAGTAGGGTAGGCAGAGGGAACCTAATGTTAAGACACTCCGTTTCCCACTTTCTGTCGAATTCTGGAGGCATTGCGTGTTGAGTGGCAGAACTCAACGCCGCGCTTTGCGGCACCAGAGCGAAGAAATGGAAATATAAATTTAACAAAATATTTCATCTCCTCGAGTGGGGATCGAACCCACAACCAGTCGGTTTTGCAGTCACACTCTGTGCCACTGCGCCAAAACTGGCCTCAAATACTGTACATCTGATAAATATTTTTACAATATACATATATAATATATATTTTTATTTTTCAATTGTGATTTGAACTTACTACCATCGTTTCAAACGCAAGTATGCCACGGTATATCTCAAATAACTGAATTGAAATGCTATCGAAATTTCTCTACAGAAGTTAATTAACTGAAATTGCGATATCCCGATTTTACTGAGCGTATTGTAATTACTGTAATTGCTAAAACAACGTTAAAACAATAAAATTTTAAATGTCCGATTTACATATTCATTTTCCGATTGAGACCATGATCATAAAAGCGTGTTATTAACAATTTTAATTATTAATAATGATGTAAATTCATAGATTTTTAACAAAACCAAATAAACTCGTATTGAACACGAGTGAAATCGCATATAGGTTATATATTTTTGCTTAACCAATATCCAATCTGTTTCATATTTCGACGGTAGACCACTAAAATATAATAAAAAAAAAAGTAAAAAAAAAACAATATCACAGCGAAAGCAATAAACAACAATCAAAAAGCTCTATAAAAGTGACCACACCACCAGGCTCTTTACGAGTAGCTTAATTCATTGCAGAATAATTCGGCCCGACCGAAATTACCTGAATGTTTACTGCGGGAGACTGAATAAACTATGGACTTTGGCAAATAACGAGGGTCATTCTATTGGATTAGGGTATAATTTATAACCGTTGCTATTATCTAACATTTATTGGTATTTCACGCTCAACAGGGTTCCGTATCTCAAACGAAAATACCAAGCCCAAGGATAAGGATTACCTTGTCTTTTTTTCAGAATACATAAAGTTTTAATACCAAATCCTTGGAAGCTCTAAAAAATCTTCAAAAGTTAGCGCAATCAAGAGATTATGATCGTTTGTTTCGGTTTTCTTGCATATTACTTAAAATTCATTACGCCTTGAATTATTTATTACATTTGGCAAGAACTGCAATTTGGTTAGTTTTGCAGGTATAACACAAAAACAACATTTTTACAAACTATATTTGTAGCTCACACAAAATTAATGCATATAACTGGAAATCTTAAATTTGTCAACCATTATTCAAACGTTTTTCCCTTGGCCTACCATCATGAAATGGGTACGGAACTCTCAGTGGGCAAATCTGACTGGCACTAGATCGGTTTACAGATCATGTGGGTCAGGCGGTATAAATCGACAGATACATCACCATAATTTCTATTTCCGATAATTTCGAAGATATCGCTTTTAGACTATCGAAACTTATCACATTTACAGAAAAAATAGTAAAATATTAAACTGTTAAAGCAATAATACCGCCTTTGCATACTATAATATTATTTTAATTATACTACGTTTTGTGTGTAATAAAAACTATTCTATTCTAAACATTAGTAACGAATAAAATTTTCAATACAAACTTATTTCATTTCATTGTTAAGAAATTGGAATTCCTTCTAATCTTTGCCTAGATCTATCATATAAAGTGACAGCTATTCAATGGCACTGCAGGTTGTATCAACTTTATCCCTTTGAACGCGGTTGTTGCATGAATTGGGTACAGTCGATACAACGATTTTACACTTTTTTTAAGTCATTCCACTCTTTTTAGAAGTTTTGGATAATTTACAAGAGTGAAAATAATTTCTAAAAGTCGCGGGAATTCCGTTACGTTTAAATATTTTTACTTTTCTTAAAAGTACATTAAATTAACCCGTTTCGAGGACGAGATAGATCTGGGTTAACTTCCACTTATGGGCATATTTGGAAGTGTATCTCCGTTTTACTTTGATAAAGTGCAGCGTTCAGATACCCGGCACTCAATATATTAAAAATAAAAAATAGTTGTATCCCGCACACAGCAGGGTAAGCAAAGGAAACCTAGTGTTAAGGAGCTCCGTTCCCCGCTTTCCACCGAGTTTTAGAAGCATTGCGTATTAAGTGGCGGAACTCAACGCCGCGCTGTGCCTTGACACCAGAGCAAAAAGTTAAAATAAAAATTAAAAAATATTTCATTTTTTTAACATTTTTAAAGTTCCACATTTAGGAAAGAAAATACTTATTTAGAAAACGTATAAAAATTTGAACGTAGCGGGACTCGAATCCTGAAAACCGACCAGGCACTCTGTACACAGCAGGCTAAGCAGACGGAACCCAGAGTAAAGACACTCCTTTCTCCATTTTCCGCCGATTTCTGGAGGCACTGCGTGCTGAGAGGCGAAACTTACGCCGCGCTTTGCCTCGACATTAGAGCAAAACAATAAAAATATTAATATAACATTTCATTTTCTCGAATGGCAATTGAGCTCACAACCTGTCGTGTGTACAGCCACATGCCTGCACCACGACTGGCAATCATAAGCATAACCTACAAGATTGAAAAAAAAACACCAATAAATAAAAAAAAATAAGAAGATCACCTTTCCCACCGAGTGTACCATGCCATATCGAATAGGGGCTGTATTGGAAAGCGTATATCACAGCGATTGAATTGCAATCGGGCATGTCGCCGTGAGCCCGTGTTTTAGTGGGATCGGTGTGTCACCTTTGTACGTGATCTATGTTTTGTAACGATTTCGCTGTTTTCGATGTTTTACATTGGAATGTGGAATGTAATACTATACTCAAAATATAAATAAATAAATAAATCAGCTTCACGCTGCATCCCGCTCTCAGCAGGGTAGGCAAAGGGAACCTAGTGTTAAGACACCGCGTTCCCCACTTTCTGCCGAATTCTGGAGGCATTGCGTGTTGAGTGGCAGAACTCAACGCNTATATATATATATATATATATATATATATATATATATATTTCAGCTTTACGCTGTATCCCTATCCCCGCTCACAGCAGGGTAGCTTGAGGGAACCTAGTGAAAACAGACACCAGAAAAAAGATATAAAAATATGAAATATTTCATTTGATCATATTTCTACATTGGAATATAAAATATAATGTTATACTTATTTGTTTATTTTAAGCTATTCCTTTACCTAATATTTAAATGCGGTGTTGGGTTACGTAGTTAATTTTCTTTAATTATGACGGATAACGGAAATCCTAGTGACTTGACTCTATATCTTTATTCTACGCGGTAAAGCGTAAAACTGAAAAAAACCTGTTTAAAGCTTTAAGTTAAAGAGCCTTAAAAAACTACTTTTCCAAAACTAACTGCCAGGGCCTGTCCATTGCTTTCGATAGCCGCAGCCCAGCGGTGGGTTAGGTAGACCAAAAGTTCACCAATTGAGCGACCATGGCGGAAGTCAAATTGATGGTCATTAATTAATCGGTGATCCTCCAGATATACCAAGTGCTGGCTGTTTATAATGCTCTCCATCACTTTCGAGAGCTGGTAGGTGATAGCAATAGGCCTGTAATCAGATGTATCGGAACAATATTTGTAGCATAATTATTCAGTCTGTTTCCAGTTGGTCCATTAATATTAAACATGTAATAGATTTTAAATGACCTTAAGTTTACTGATATAATTATTAAAATTAAAGGGCCCTTTGTTTTTACACTCTCTATTCCCCACGTCACGCTCAGTTTTGAAAACTCCCTGTTAGATGGCGGAACTCAATGCTGCACTATATCTAATTACCAGAGCAAAAAATAGAAAATAATTCCAGTTTTCATCGGACTTACAACTGTAGCGTTTACAGTCACACGCTGGGCCGCCGTGCCATGATGACCTCAATTATTATTAAGTAATATATTTGTCGTAGTTGAGGCCAGTCGTGGCGCAGCGGCGTGAAGTGTGACTGTAAAACCGACTGGTTGTGGGTTCGATCCGCACTCGAGGAGATGAAATATTTACTTAAATTTATATTTCCATTTCTTCGCTCTGGTGTCGAGGTAAAGCGCGGCGTTGAGTTCTGCCACTCAACACGTAATGCCTCCAGAATTCAGGAGAAAGTGGGGAACGGAGTGTCTTAGCATTAGGTTCTCACTGCCTACCCTGCTGCGTGCGGGATACAGCGTGAAGCTGATTTAATATATTTGTCCAAATATACACAAACACAAACTCAAGCTGGCCTGTAACAGCACAATATTAACCGTTTTTATACAACGACCATTGTACCTTGTTGTGTTCTACAGCCGAGAGTGTACACAAGTATATTGACGAAATTGAGATTGACCTATGGATTGAATTTCCCCTGAGATGCCAGCGCTTAAATAAATCATTTAGAATTTTCCTTTCTGTAAATTAGATTTTGCTTTTAGTGAGTTGGTGAGAATGGAAATTGTAAAAAAATATCGACGAAGACTGGAGATTTATCTAAATAATAAAATAACCTCTTAGGCAATTATAACATATATACAAGATTTTATATTTTGAATTTTACAATGTTTAGAATTAGAGTAGGTTGTTATTAATATAACAAAACATTATTCCATCAGAATCACGCTGTATCCGCACACAGCAGGGTAGGCAGAGGCAACCTAGTGTTAAGACACTCCATTCCCCACTTTCTGCTGAATTCTGGAGGCATTGCGTGTTGAGTGGCAGAACTCAACGCCGCGCTTTGCCTCGACACCAGAGCGAAGAGACGGAAATATAAATTTAAGTAAATATTTCATCTCCTCGAGTGGGGATCGAACCCACAACCAGTCGGTTTTACAGTCACACTTTGTGCCCCTGTGCCACGACTGGCCTCAACCTCAGAATATTATTAATTACAATTTTCAGAAAACGAAATCAAATTTTAACAAGATATTTAAAAAATAAACATATTTTCGAAGATTGTTTTTATGAAACGTCCAACAAACCCAATTCGTAATAATTTCACAGATGACATTCGCAAAATACCAAAATAAGTCAACGGAGATTAATTTCAACTGTTCTGTTATCTGACCCGACGTGATAAATGCTGGGACGCAAATGACAAAGGTCTTTGCGAATGTAACTTAAGATTTTGTTTTGCTAGGTCACATCTTACAAGCTTTATAAGGCACGAAAGACACATTTTTGTTTATTATTTTACTCTTTATATAGAAAGTGTAATTTTTAACAATTAAGATTAATGCATAGATTTATTTACAAGTATATCATAGCGTAAAGCTAAAAAATATTATATAATAATTATATATATAATATTATTATTATTTTTTTCAGCTTTACGCTGTATCCCTCCCGCATACCTATAGCAGAATAGGGAACCTGGAAACCTAGTGTTAAGACAAGAATTCTGAAATTCTGAAGACGTTGTCAGTCAATGCTACGCTTTGCCTCTCTAGCAGAATGAGAAAATGAAAATATCTCATTTTCCCTAGTGGTAATCGAACACAGAACCTTTATGTCTAGCCACACGCTTGTGCCCATGCTAGCGCATGAGCACAAGCGATGGCGTCACTAATAATTTTAATTTTGCATAATAAATAAATAATCAGTTTATTACAATCTTTTAAACTAAATTACCGAGTGAATATTAAATCACTGTTATGTTAATTATTTATTTTGAATATCTATTAATATTGAATTTTGTATACAGAATTATTAAACAAAATAGATCAGCAAAAGACCAACAACATATGGCGCATTATAATATTTTTTTGAATTGATAATTTGGGTAAATTATCAATTCAAAAATAATGATAAAACTTGTTTTAACTTTTATGACATAAGGCCAGTCGTGGCGCATAGGTTATAAGCTTGTGACTGTAAACGCGACAGTTTGTGGGTTCGATTTCCATTCAAGGCAATTAAATATTTAATATTTTAATTTCGTTGAGTTGCGCCATCCAACACGAAATGGCTCCGGAATTTGTCAGAAAGTAGGGAGCAGAGTGTCTTGCTTACCCCCCTGCCTACACTACTACATGCGGGATACAGCGTGAAGCTGTATAAACTATTAGGAGTCTTAACATTTAATTAACAAAATTTGAAATATATTTACGTATAATAAAGGTATAATTAAATGTAAAATATTCTCAAACTTATTACTTCTCTCTTTTCCTATCTAAACAATAATAATTTGGAATCAATATCAAAATTGAAAATTGAATAATTCATAGCATAAATAATGAGCATATATATACATATACTCGAACGTTTCTTGGATGCATAATGTTATACTCTCAAGAGTCCGCAGGTGACCTACAGACCGACTGTCTTGACCTGCACTAACTCAGACCACGCGAAATTGACTTGCGGCAATGTAAACTTTACAAAATAGTCCAACTATATAATGTAGGGCAAGCTCGTGGAAAACCACATAATATAATATATGCAATTTCAATTGTTTTTCTTTAGAAATTATAATATTAAAAAAAAGTTTGATATATATCTATCTTTTTTTAGTATCAATAAAAATTAGAACTAGTCAACGAAAGGACATGAAAGAAGATGAGGATGAAGAAATATTGGAAAAACTTCAACAACTTACAATCAGAATAAAACATATCAAGAAATTACCAAATATGTACGTACGTACGTAAATATAATTATATAAACGTCAGTCCCCAATAAGCTCTACCATAACCCCTACTATATCTTGCAGGCATTCAGGTCTCAATTGTACTACGACAACGTAATTAGCATTAATTAACACAAAATAATTAATATATATAGAGGCCAGTCTTGGCGCAGCGGCACAAAGTGTACTTTAAAACCGACTGGTTGTGGGTTCGATCCCCACTGAGATGACACACACATGAGATGGTGTCGAGGCTAAGCGCGGCGTTGAGTTCTGCCACTCAACACAATGGCTCCAGAATTCGGCAGAAAATGGGGAACGAAGTGTCTTAACACTAGGTTCCCTCTGCTTACCCTGCTGTGTGCGGGATACAGCGTGAGGCTGACTTTTTTTTTATAATTAATATATTTTACATAATCAATTACTATTATAGGTTCAATAGGTAATTTACGTTATGTTTTTTACGATTCGTTCAGTCAGCGTTTAAATAATGATATTTGAATGGCTTGTATTCTTAAAAAAATTTAAGTGCGTTAACTAAGGGAACCCTAGCCTACCTAAATATAAACATAACTTTCGCATTCGTTGTACAGAGAAATTAAATTTCTTGTTATTTTTATGTATGTATATGATATGAATAGTGAAGGATTATTGTATAATAATTGTTTTCTATTTATGTTGTGACACTATCTATTAAAAGTACTTTAGAAAATACTTTACTTACCTTTTAATTACAGTTAACAGTTCAAACCGGTATATTATCTAATAGTCATATCGTCCTCCTGTAACAAAGATATGATTCATATTTAGCTTAGCTAATACATTTCTTTCTTATCAGTGTTTGTAAATATATAATTTCATTTATATTATTTATGAAAAATATAGGGGACCATTGTTATATCGCGAATTTGCATGAAAAGCGGAGAACAGAGTGTCTTAACCTTATGCTGTCTGCCTACCCGTAATAATAATAAGCCGGGACGCTAAAAATATAAGTACTGACAGGAGTGTAAAAACATTTCTCCTACGCGACAAATATTGTCTTCTACGCGACATTCTATTCTCCTCTATATTATTTATTTATATATTTACTTTTACAACATTTTATAAATTTACTTGAACCATGAAAGTTTAACATACAGCGGTCAATCAAATTGTTCTATAAATATTTCATTATATCTCTTAATAATACCGCTAACGCTAAAGTAAACCTATAATATATGTATGTAATTATTTTATTAATTAACTAGAGGGCGCGCGCGGCTTCGCTCGCTTATTTGGAGTGAATTCNTTTACAACATTTTATAAATTTACTTGAACCATGAAAGTTTAACATACAGCGGTCAATCAAATTGTTCTATAATTATTTCATTATATCTCTTAATAATACCGCTAACGCTAAAGTAAACCTATAATATATGTATGTAATTATTTTATTAATTAATAATAACATAATAATCATGTTATTAATTGGTAATAAACATTTTCGGTGTAATAAAGTATTATTATTTCGCCCTATATTACATTTTTTTGCATAAAAAGTGATAAGTGGGAACCTTATCAAGTGGTGGACGATGACGACGACCAACGAACTGATCTATCTATGATGATGTTATTAATATTGAGAAACGTACATACGTATTAATATTTTACATTCCTTATACTGGTAACGAGGCAAAACGCAGTGTTGAGTTCCGCCCCTCAACACCCAATGCCTCGACAATTTGGGGGCAATTGGAGAATGGAAGTGCTTTGGAAATGAAATATCTCAACACTACGTTCACAGGTTCCTTCTGCCCACCCCGCCATATGGGGCTTACGCTGTATGTGAAGGTAAACAAAAATCTAAACCTATGGAAATATTGACGTAACGGTATTTGTAACCGCGACTCTCAAAAACTTGGATGATATAGTGTGACTCTGTCATAGGTAAGTTTCTACAACATATTTTGGAGGAACCCAAATGACGTTCGAGCGTATAGCAATAGCTTTATATAAGACATAAAAACGTTAATGTTCACTTGAAGCTAATCAATATATCAACAAGGCGTAATCTAAAAACCTGTACAGTTATAAAATCGATTTCGCAATAAGTTATGTTAATCCTTGTTTAAAACACGATAAGTGCAATTAACTTTACCGATAATCGAGATCAAGGAAATATGTACTTTCAAACTTGTTTTCTTTATATCCTTCCACGTTTCTTATATCTAAAAAAAATCAAATAAGGTGTTTAGGGCTATACAAAAATGGTATAAGTATGGGTTTGATGAAAGCTAACTTTTATATTTTTTTTATTTTAATTCTTCTTTAAATAACCACACACATCAGGGTAGACAGTGGGAACCAAGTGTTAAGACACTCCGTTCCTCACTTTCTGCCGAATTCTGGAGGCATTGCGTGTTGAGTGGCAGAACTCAACGCAGAATTCTTCTTTATTATTACGTTATATAATTTAATTATTACGTTATTTATCGATTAATGAAAACAGTGGTGGTGTAATGTAAACACATAGGAATGTATGAAAAGATAGTTTGTAAACTTGTTAAGGTTGTTTTTGCATTACATACGTTTACGGTTTTAAACTTATACGAGTACTAGTTGTTAGTGGAGGTACAAATTTATACATTATACTTCTTAACCACTCTACTGTGTATGGTCTAGAACCTTATAAAGTAAAGAGCCTTATTGAGATTCAAATTTTTCACTGCTAGTAGAGTGACAATAAAATTTTTAAATAATTAAAATTTAGGCCGGTCAAAGCGCAGGAGCACAAGTGCTCCTCGTGCCTGTAAACGATTGGTTGTGGGTTCGATTACCACTCATGGAAATGAAATATTTAATATCTTAATTTCCACGCCCTGGTCAAAGTTCCACCCCTTAACGCGGTAATTAAGGAACGGAAGTCGGAAGGAGTCTATGTGCTTTTTGATTGGATCAAATCGAATAAAATTATTTAGGAGTTATTTTCATTTTCCGGCGGCTATAGTAAAATAGGTAAAATTTCTGAAGTAGACGATGGAGTGTCTTAATAATAACTAATAACTTCTCTTTGCTTACCTATGTAGAAAATAGTGGAAACTGTTAAAACTAGTTAAAATATAATTAAATTACATTTTTACCCATTTTAATACTACCATAATATCTACTACTAGTACTACTACTAGCTTCACGCTTTATCCCTAGCGGGGTAATCAGAGAACTTATCTAAAAATAACGCTATATCTAGGTAGGCAAAGGGAACCTAGAATTAAGACACTCCGTTCTCCATTTTCTGCCGAATTCTGGAGGCATTGCGTGTTGAGTGACAAAACATAACGCCGCGCTTTGCCTCGACACCAGAGCGAAGAAATAAAAATATGCATTTAATTTAATATTTAATCTTCTCAAGTGGGGATCGAACCACAACCAGTCGGTTTTACAGTCACACTATGTACCCCTGCACCACGACTGGCCTCAAATAATACCTATATGTAGTTCGAAAACTAACCTTACATAAGGTCATCTGATCATATCTTATGCAGCCTTTAGAAATTCAAAGCCTCTATTGGCAACCTCATTCCTGCAAGTTCTCATCACATATTGAATATGGTTAAACCAGTTTATGTACAAATAAGGAAATGTTTACACAGGCCAATAGAAGAAATTGATACTAAGTAGGTATACTAGGCTATCGTAATCATATTTATATACATTTTTAATTTACTTATTTAGAAAAGATATAAAAATTTTAACGTAGCGGGATTCGAACCCGCACCTCCTGGAAACTGATCAGGGCTCTGACCACCAAGCTATACGTCCTCATCAAGCTAAGTCGAAATTTTTATACGCTTGTTACAACTTATTTATGTTGTTAGCATCCTTGTAGGAAGATTTTTACAAATTTCCGCTACCCAAAGATAATAACGTCTATTTCCAGGAGGCGCGGGTTCAAGTCCCGCTACGTTCAGATTTGTATACCTTTTCTAAATAAGTATTTTTCTTTCCTAAGTGTGGAATAACACTTTAAAAATGTAAAAAAATATTTTCAATTTAGGTACTTGGATCTTGGGGTTTGTTTGATGGTAGAGTGAATTATAAGGTATATTAAAATATTTAAATTAAATAACAGTATTAATATGCTGTGCTCAGATATCAAAATAGTTTTTTATATGTATATTTTTTTTATGAATATATTTATTCATTGTCTAGTGAGGCCAGTCGTGGCGCGAGGCCAGTCCTGGCGCAGCGGCACGAGGTGTGACTGCAGAACCGACTGGTTGTGGGTTCGATCCCCACTCGAGGAGATGAAATATTTACTTAAATTTATATTTCCATTTCTTCGCTCTGGTGTCGAGGTTAAGCGCGGCGTTGAGTTCTGCCACTCAACACGCAATACCTCCAGAATTCGGCAGAAAGTGGGGAACGGAGTGTCTTAACACAAGGTTCCCTCTCCCTACCCTGCTGTGCGCGGGATACAGCGTGATACAGCGTGAAGCTAGTCAGAATAGTATCTAGAAGCTGTACTAGATTAAGGTCAGATGATCGTGTATGTCTCTCTCATGCGTTAGTTCAGTGACAACGGCATTGTGAAGTCAGGATTGTTGATTCGGATCAGTGGCCACTAAAATTTGATGATTAAGATCAATGAGATATATAATTTAGAATTAAAACAAATTATATAATTTATTTATTTACTTAAAGGCCAGTCGTGGCACAAGCATAGGCCTGTATGAAATATTTAATACTCTAATTTCTGCGACCTGGTAACGAAGAAAAGCGCGGCGTTGAGATCCGCCACTCAACATGCAATACTTCCAGAATTCGGCGGAAAAAATGAATTAACATTAAGTTTCCAGATGCAGGCACGATACATCGTGAAATTAAAAATAAACTTATTTTCTTTTCTAATTCTCATATTATTTATATTACATATATGGACATTTTTTTCTTACATAACTACACATACAACAAGCAACCACTATCATAAATAAATTAAGTACTCCGAGGTGTTACTAAAATTATAGGTAAACTGTTTGTCATGGAAACATTATATCAACCAAAAAACATCGACATCATCTGGCATCCTAGTCAAACCATTTGTAAAATTATCTAATCATTTTGAGTCATGGCGAAAGGTCACAGCATCTAACTGTGAATGCGACGGTTGTGGGTTAAATTTGCACTTGGGGCTATTAATTATTTTCATTTTTTTGTTCTGGTAACTCGACAAAACGAGCAGATAAACACTCACCACGCTAGATTCCTCTGTCTAAACTGCTATATGCGGGATAAAGCCTAGGCCAAATGAAGCATAGACAAGAATATGTAATTGTCTTATAGTTAAAAAGTGCCGTTACGGCTGAATTTTTATATTTCCGTTTTCACACAGTGCACACTGTCTCTAAATTCGCCAATTTGCACGTTACGCCGTAACGTGCAAAACAAAATAAATCGAAACAGAATGTAAACAAGAAAAAATATTTTGAAATGTTGGCTTGAACGTATTGCATATTTTTCAATATACATAAACCTATTACGAAGGCTAACGAAACATATGTACGTTCTTGAATACTTAATATACTTGTAAATCGTTAGAGCGCGTTACCCATGATTGATATTGAACCCTATTCTATTCTAACCCTAATCTAAACTTAATCTATTTACACTATTACTGAAAGTGATCGTTGACTTTATGAAATAATTCGTATTATTTTGATTATTTAAATTATAAAATTAACAAACAAAAAAGAGGCCTGGCTTGTATTTTTTATTTAGCTTAACGCAGTATCCAGCATATAGGAGAGTAAGTAGAGGGAACCTGGGGATATAGTGTTAAGACACTCTAAAGTTATTAAAACACTTCCATTCCCCCATTTTCCGCCGAATGGAAATTGCAACTTGATTGGCGAAACACAACGCCGCTTTTTGCCTCGTCACCAGAACAAGGAAATAGAAAATAAAAATATAAACCCACAACTGTCACCTAAACAGTCTCCAATTGTAATTCAACGATCCAACGAAACTATTCCAATCACAAAGATAATCTAAAAAACCTACATAAGCCTTAAACATTATTATAGAAAAGCTCCAAGCTTCGGAGTCGAAGCTAATCTCTATAGCTATTCAATACAAAACCTAGAAACAACTACTCTCACACAGCACAGCCTAGATAAAAACATAGAACGGCGATAGCAAATGAGAACTGTGTGTGAGTCATATTTCCTAGTTAGGTAAACTGCAGGAAAGTAAAAGGATTAACGGCAAAACTACGCTGCATACAAAATACAAATAGAACAGACAGATAGACGTTACAAAACAAATATGCAGAGCAAATGCACGCTCGTAATATAGAAAGCAGTGACCAAGAGGAAATTGTTAAAATATTCGAGAGGTCAGGTGCATAAGCGTGCGACTATGAACGCGATAGATCGTGGGTTCGATTTCCTCACTTCTCACGAGGCCTTCAGAATTGTGAGCAAAGTTGGGTACGGAAGTGTCTTAATGGAAACGGAGTGTCTTAACACTAGGTTCCCCGGCTCCGTCTGACTAGCCCATGTGCGGGATGCAGCGTGAAGCTAAAAAAAATCTTTCACAGCGTGTTCAGTACATGCTAACCATTGTGCTTGTACAACATCGTATAAATATTTAATAACAAACGTTGCTGGAGTAGAAGCCAGGATAAACACTGATTTGTGAGATCCTAAAAACCGAAGGTAGAATAGTATCATAAATATTTTAGATACCTCGCACACGTGTCGTTGAGTTGACTTATAGTACGCCCGCGTCGTATAGCAGTAAATTATTATAATAAGGAAGGATGTGAACGTTAAAGTGACATTTCGTTTATACCATTTAAGATTTAGAACCTATCGGGACTCTAAGCCAAACCTTCCGGAATATATTAAATTGCAAAAATTATTATTTAAATATAAAAATACTAAAAAAAATAAGAAAAGAAAGAAAATTATGCATAGGACATCGTGAGATATCGTGTAACTATAATTGCGGTAATTGTGGGTTCGATCCGTTCCTTGATTCTTCTCCCTGACTTCTCCTCTATGGATAAAGCGTGAAGTTAAGTTAAGTTAATAGCTTAAGTTAAGTTAATTTAAGTGGGTTCAATCCTACTCAAAGAAATTAACTATTTTCATTCGTACGCAATTGCAAATGTATAATGTTCAAGACTCACTTTTTGTTTGTTTGTTATATTATAGCGAGAAAATAATGCTTTAAAGTACTGTAAAGTATTTAAATAATCATTATAAATCCAACTGGAATTTGTTAGAATACTTTAACACTGCGGAACGTATATTCAGCCTTTACTTCCCTACAGCTAGGATATTCCCTACAGCTTTAAAGGTTCAATTAACGAAAATTGAGATAGAAATTGTGTTTTAGAGAGGAATACACCTAAGTGGTGGATTAATAAATTATTTCTAAGTACATATCGGCGATATGTACTTATAAATAATTTTTATTTTTTTTTATGTTATAGTGCTTGTTATAATAATAAATAATAAAAAAACTTTTAATTTTACTTTAATAATTGTAAGCTGTAAAAGGTTATTACATTTTATAATAATGTATGTGTAGAAAAACACTTTTCTAAAGCGATACAGCTTTTATGTCATATATTTGATGTTTAATTAATAAGTTTGTAATAAACGAGTTGCGTCAGCTATAAATCTAAAAATCCCTTTTTCCTGTTCCATATAAATTTTGAAAAATCCTCCTTTAGTTGTCCTCTAACCTTGCAAAGCCAAACCTATATTCCAAATATTCGCTTTCACACAGGTAAGACCCAAAAATATATATATTATAGCTATGTATGAATAGTTTGTATTTCCATTTCTTCGCTCTGGTGTCGAGGCAAAGCGCGGCGTTGAGTTCTGCCACTCAACACGCAATGCCTCCAGAATCCGGCAGAAAGTGGGGAGCGGAGTGTCTTAACACTAGGTTCCCCTCTGCCTACCCTGCTGTGTGCGGGATACAGCGTGAAGCTGATTTTTTATGTATAAATAGTAATGTTTACAAAAATTTATAAAACAAAAATTTAACTTCACCATTTGAACCTCAGACCCTATCAATTACCTAAATTACAAAGTTAAATTAAGGTTATATTGTTGTAATTAGTAAAATATTCTAAACACACACAAGTTTTTGTCGTAGAAACAACTTTCTACACATTAGCTTGGAACCTTTGCATAAAGGGGACTTTGATGAATGAGCGCTACATGAGGTTTGACTTGTGGCAACGACTACTGCGGCATTTTAATTAGTATTATAATTATTAGAACGTCTCCTAGACGAGGTCTGAATGTCTATACAAAATAAATATTTGTGATGGATAGCAACTATAAGATTGTATTGAATAATATTACCCGCACACAGCAGGGTGGGCAGAGGGAACCTAGTGTTCAGACACTTCGTTCCCCACTTTCCGCCGAATTCTGAAAGCATTGCGTGGCATTGGAGTGGCAGAACTCAACGCCGCGCGTTGCTCCGACACCAGAGCGAAAAAATGAAATGAAATTTTTTCGAGTGGGGTCGGACCCACGACCTGTCACGTTTAGTCACACACATGTGCCCTTGCGCCACGACTGACCTCACAAAATAAATAAGTCTTGAGTTTTTTTGCTCACCGTCTGCCGAATCGCTTTTTGTCCATTTGAAGATTTAATAGTGGTTTTAAATCTATTTAAATGGAAAATTATATGAATTTATTATAATACTAGCGGCTCGCCCACGGCTTCGCCCGCTTAAAATACATGATTACTGATTTAATAAGCACAATCGACAACTATAATGACTATTAAATTATAGTTGTATAAATCATTAATGACTATAATGAATAATTGACAACTATAATGACTTCTAATATGACTTTTTTTTACTACATTATCGTCAAAGAATTTTTGATTGTTTTAAATAAAAAAATACGACCATTGTTGATATTTGATATTTATAAAATATACATAAAGCTAATTATGTATTACACGTATATATTTTTGTAACTTTATGTTCTTTTTACCTATATAATATACGTCTCATCATAATTCTAAAACTCTGTTAAATGTGCTGATGTCAGTGAATAATTTAATTTAGGTTGTAGGATTCATAATATTCTTTGTAAAATAACTGTATTAATTGCATATTAACTCCTGTACAGTTTTTAAATTAGTTACATATATTATATGAACGAACCAACCAAAATATCTTTGTATTTACTTGATATTTCTTTCAAGATCGTTCTTTATCTCTGTGTTGAATTAAAATAAATTAAAATTAGCTTCACGCTGTATCCCGCACATAGCAGGGTAGGCAGAGGGAACCTAGTGTTAAGACAC
>JAAIXJ010001769.1:1250873-1271458 GCA_013403705.1 Heliconius hermathena | reverse complement strand
AAATCAGCTTCACGCTGTATCCTGCACACAGCAGGGTAGGTAGAGGGAACCTAGTGTTAAGACACTCCGTTTCCCACTTTCTGCCGAATTCTGGAAATATTGCGTGTTGAGTGGCAGAACTCAAAGCCGCGCTTAGCCTCGACACCAGAAAAAATGGAAATATAAATTTAAGTAAATATTTCATCTCCTCGAGTGGGGATCGAACCCACAACCAGTCGGTTTTACAATCACACCTCGTGCCGCTGCGCCACGACTGGCCTCTAAATGTGATCGGGAAATTAATTAATTATGATATTTTAGTAAGTTCACTACACTACAAATGTATTCATTTTATCTAAACATTCAATTCCAAAGAGAAGATTATAATATAGACAAAATCGATAAACCATTTCATAGAAAATGTAATGAAAAAATGTAATCCGCTAGCTTCCTGGAATAAAGCTTTCAAATTCATACTGCAGTGGATATCTCGTTCTACATTCGTCGTCAAAATATCAGATTAAAGCCTTATTGGGAGTCACATTTTAGAAAAATTAATGTTGATGTTATTGTCTACAGAAATTTACATGATTATCTTTTATCTTATAGGATTGAATAATAGCTTGCAGAGTTTACTTATAGGTCGAAGTTCTGCACGGGTGATATTGTATAAAAAAATAAAAAAAATCTGCTTCACGCTATATCCCGCACACGGCAGGCTAGGCAGGGGTTTACTGTTAATACACTCCGTTGCCAACTTTCCGTCGAATTCTGGTGGCTTTGCGTGTTAAGTGGCGGTATTAAACGCCATGTTTTGCCTCGACACCAGAGCGGAGAAAAGAAAATATAAATTTAAATAAATATTTCATTTCCTCGAGTGGGAAAATCCCCAATCAGTGGATTTTGCAGTACCTACCCATTTGTGCCCCTGCGCTACGACTGGCCTCATATTATATATTAGAAATGTAATAATTTGATTAGATTCACTTAGCTAGGGTAGCTAAATTAAACATTGTTTGTCAAACTAATTGTCTTCTAAATAATCCCCATGCTGAAGAGCTTGTTTAGTTCAACGCGGAGAAATTACTGGTTCAAATAAAAAAAAACACTATTTGTATTGTATAGTATATTTATAGAGTAAGGTTATACGTTATATTACATGACATTTATGGTTTCGACCTAACCTACTGTAGATTGCACCTGCGACCAGAGTTGCCACGAGCCCGTAGTTAGTGATATATATTCAATTTTGTTACTTCTAAAAAAAATCCGCGACAATTTGTATATATGTATCTATCTCTTATCAATAAGTGACAATAAGGTATTTTGTGACAAAAATAATTGAAAATTGTAAGGTGATATTCCATCGATTTTTATTTTACGTGTATATTGTGTAACAAAATCAAACACCTCGAGGCTTTTACAGAACTTATATTTTTTCCAGAGTAAAATTCTATTGAGCTTGTACAATGTCTATCTTAAATTCTAATACAATATATCATTCAAGAGGACCTCTTTCTTCTTCCGCTCCAAGTCTAAAAGTATATCTCAAGTTTTCCGATCACATAAAGCGTCATTTTATTAGTGTCCTCTCGTGTCAGAGACGAGAAAACGAAGAGACATTTTATTAAACAAAGAGGTTGATTGACATTTTTATAATAAATTATTGCGAATATTAACAACTTATAAATATAAAATCATTACAATTGAAACTTACGAGCGAAAATTATTTCATCAACAAGGAAATTTGATGAAGATAATCTTGTAAGAAAAATCTTGTAAGAAAAACAGCATGTAATTTGGACGTATAGTTTATGAGATAATGTAAAATTAGAATAATTCAACTTTGTTTACGGCAGCAAGCCTAGACTCGAGTAGCGCGGTGTACGCCATTGCCGCCGGTGACGTCCTATCATACAGCAACGTAGTGTTCATAATTGAATGTATCAATCTGTTGCCAAATGCAGCATAAAAGTATTATATGTGGAATGCGGGCGAAGCCGCGAGTGGGAGAGGGTGGGAGTGTTATATACAACTACAACTTATTTCTACATGTCCACGCACATAAACTTGCATGTAAAAAAAACTTATCGAATAACAATTTTCAATATATTTCAACAAGAACCTTGGAAATAGACCCAATATTTCTGATTTCACACACTAAGCGCATACGTTCATACCGACTCATCTGAAGAATAATTTCCTATTTGCAAAGACACTTCTTTAATAACAGGAACCTTGTTCTTCGAAGAATAATCTCCTATTTGCAAAGATATTTCTTTACCAATAGGACCTTATTCTTCGTATGAGGCGATACGTAATAACGCAGTTTAATATCGCAGAGAGCGCTGTGCCGCGAGCGTGCTCACGTATAGGCTTAATGAGCTAACTTTACCCATTTAAATGCTATTTTGAACTACAAAGGTATAAACTGTAACACTCATTTTAACTGTTAGTGTTAATTGAAACGTTTATAAATAACTAATTAATTAGAATGTAAATTTTTTAGTTATTCTATTTTGATATTATTAATTTTGGATGAAAGGTTCTTTTTTTTTCTTTCAAAATCGATAAACATCTTTGTTAAGTTAGTAGAATTTATGAAAAAAAAACAAACAAACGAGTCAAAATTGTTAAGGCTTAATAATCATATCAGAACAAATAAAAAATCCCCACCTCTGTAGGCTCTCGAAAAGTCATCGGAAAAATGTAAAAATTTTGTTTTATAATTTTTATGTTTTTCTAAGCATTACTAATTGATATTGGATTACAAAAGACTTTTTTATTAAAAACATAGCTCTCATAAACTCTCACTTTACAGATAATGACGGCAAAAAATAAAAAGCTATAATTGATTTCTAGACAGTAAATAAAAAGGCAAAATCATTACAGTTGGTTGAACAAAAACAATTTTACAAATAAAAATATAAAACAAAAAATCATACAATTTTACTATTTATAATGAAAAAATTACAACTTTTCGTATTTAAAATAAAACATTAAAGGTAAACTTTTAAAAGATAAAACAAACAGCAAAACTAAGTAAAATTGACATAAAATAATTTAAATAGTAAATATTTGTCAATTTTAAGCAAACATCAACCCTTAAAATTGTTTGATTTAAAGTTTTTAAATACATACGCCCCTTTGATAAGGGTCGGGTTGACAGTACGGTAAGATATGAGAGTAACTCATCAAACTTCAAAATAATCCTTGGATTTGTATATATTATAAGTTTGCACGCAAAGAGATTAAAGTGTTGAGGGAACTTATATTTATTGGCGTAGTGACGTCTAAACTCGACGATTATGGATTCGATTCCCACTCGGAGGAATAAATTATTATTTTTATTTGCACACTCTTGTAAAAGATAATGCGCGGTGTTGAGTTCCGCTATTTAACTCGCAATGTCTCGAGAACTGGGCGGAGAATAAACAGAGTGTCTTAACACGAACACCCTTCTGCCTACAATGATATATGCGGAATACAGCGAGAAGTTATTATACTAAATCTTAATAAAAAAATATTTTTTGTTAATTTCTTTCAAGGCTGAGGCCAGTCATGGCGCAGCGGTACGAAGTGTGACTGTAAGGCCGACTGGTTGTGGGTTCGATCCCCACTAGAAGAGATGAAATATTTACTTAAATTTATGTTTCCATTTCTTCGCTCTAGTGTCGAGGCTAAGCGCGGCATTGAGTTCTGCCACTCAACACGCAATGCCTCCAGAATTCGGCAGAAAGTGGGGAACAGAGTGTCTTAACACTAGGTTCCCTCTGCCTACCTTGCTGTGTGCGGGATACAGCGTGATGCTGATTTTTTGATTTGATTTATTTCAAGGCTTCTTAGTGTCCAGATTGGAAATAATAGCAATAGTCTTTGATTTTCGCTCGACAAAGAGAAAATTATTGTAAAAAATCTTAATAATAGAACATAACTAAGTATTGTTTGTACAATGCTTGTGTGGTCGTATGTATAATTTCACACATTAAAGTGACTAAAACATCCTCCCGCAAGACCATCGATCACAAACCGCATCGAATCGAACCCGGAACCGTGTCAACAATTGCAACAGAATTGCATCACTGGTTACATTATACGCGCGAATTTTGTAATGCGAAATATTATTTACATGCAGTGAGGGGATTTTGGTGTAAAATAAAAGGTGACGTGATTGATAAGAATGAAATTATGAATGTTGTAATCAGTATATGACAAATCTATACATAGAAAATAAGAAAATTGTGTACTGTACTGTACTGTACATGGAAGGTATACGAAAAAATATATTATATGTAGAAGTTATTTATCAATGTAATAGAACCTAAACTTTTAGTGTTATATATATATATATATATATATATATATTTTTAGTGTTATATATATATATATATACACACATACATATATATTGGTATATTGGTATAAAAATATTAAATTGCCAGAAACTTTAGTTTTCAAGGTATTAGGTACATCTATACATAGTCATCAAATGATTATGTGTTATTATGTTATTAGAACAAGAAAGTAAATCAGATTAGTGAACAAACAATCAAGTAAGTAGTTCAAACGGACGAAGCCGGGATCTAGTCTCTAGTAATATACTTCAATAACTTTTACAACATTATAATAAGACTGGCGAGACAAGACAGAGATTTCTATTTTAAACATAGGCTTAAGAAAGGTTTATCTTTGATGGCAATCGAGGCAAAGATATTTACTAGAATATGTTTATTTTAAATTATTATGTTTAGGTACAATAAGGCTAATCGTGGTTAACCTTTTTAAAACATAGCGCGGCATAGTTAAATTGTTTCTGTCTGTACCCATTATGGTTGTAGGTTACATTCCATTTCGGATATATGTTTATATTATACCTACTAAATATTATAAGGCTCAAGAATTTGTCTGGTTGAACGCGCTAATCTCAAGAACTACTGGGCCGAAATAAAAAAAATGTATTGGATAGTTCATGGTTGTCGAGGAAGGCTACAGGCTATATTATATCACAATAATCGTTTCTATGTAACTCATTTATGAGATAGTCGTAGCGTAGGGGACAAATTTGCATCTAAAAATGATTGTCCATTCCAACTCGGGGGCATGACATATTGAATATTTTCCTCCTCGCCTTATTAAGGAGGCAAAGCGCGACGTTGAGTTCCGCCATTCAACATACAATGCCTCCAGAATTCGGCCAAAAGTTGGGGACCGAAGGGTCTAACCTAGATTCCGAGGTTCCCTTTGCCTATTTTTTTTTATCAGCTTCACGCTGTATCCCGCACACAGCAGGGTAGGCAGAGGTAAACTAGTGTTAAGACACTCCGTTCCCCACTTTCTGCCGAATTCTGGAGGCATTGCGTGTTGAGTGGCAGAACTCAACGCCGCGCTTAACCTCGACACCAGAGCGAAGAAATGGAAATATAAATTTAAGTAAATATTTCATCTCTTCGAGTGGGGATCGAACCCACAACCAGTCGGTTTTACAGTCACACCTCGTGCCACTGTGCCACGACTGGCCTCAACTATGGCCTATTCTACTATAAAATTAAAAAAATATATTTATAAACTATGAATACTTGTATCAAAAACATTACAGTTTGCTAAAGATCAAAAGACACGTTACAGTCTATGGCTTACCTATTTGTAAGAAGAACATGTGTGTGCTGTTTATTAATTTCGTTTCTTTGTTTGTGGCTTTCTATTGTTCTATAGGCTCTTTGTTACGAGTATGTTAGTGACATTGGCTGTAAGTAAAGTGCAGATATTAATTTTGCTAGGAATATGAAAGTATTCGTAGCAAATTACTAAATTATCACTTATGCCAGCGATATGAAATAATTTTAAGGAAAAATGTATCGATAACTAAATAAAATTATACTTGAGAGATAAATATTTTTTGTCAGTTTGTCTGTTTTTCTCATTCTCTGTGTGTTTGTGCACGCTAATTTCTGCAACGGCTTTTTGGAAAGTTTTTCGTAACATTTGCTTTATTTGAATCGGTTCATAAATAAAAAAGTGATATAGAAAAGTGATATTTAGTTCGCCAACATTGCTACAACTTTTTTTTTCTTCAGTTTTCATTGTATAGATATTGTCCTTTTATTGGATTATGTTATTAAAACACGATAACAAATTAGTAAAACAATAGTGTAGTTCAAGCGGGCGAAGCCGCGAACGCGTCCCTAGTTTAATTAATATAAAAAAAATTACGACCAGTCTTTTCACTTATAAAAAGTATACAAACAAAAAAGAAAGAAGAGTAGTAAAAAGAAGCACAAGAAATCAATTAATATGTAGGTGTATAATTGCTATATAAATTATTTTTTCAAACAATTACGTTTGCGGCTAATTGGCTGTTTAGACGTCGATATTTCTATCTCGGTAATTCAAGATTGTGGTTTGAATTATTCATTACTTAAACTCGTCCTAATTTCGCTATGAAAATGACTTAATCTGCTTGAAAAGTTTAGTCCTAAGATTTTATGAAAATAGAAGACCAGATTTTTTATAGTAAATAAGTAAATATATACATTAGTTTAATAAAAACCAAACATAATGAGGTATTAAAGTAAATACGTCTTCACAACAGAAATATACATTACTAAATCTGCTGGTAATGGGGTCGATTTTCGGTTGGGGATTTTTTTTTAAATATTTTCGTTACATTAATATGTAAAACAAATAAGTAAAGCAATAAAAAGATTGGGAAAAAAAATCTTTTTTTGAGAGAAATAAAATTAAGCTGAGAGAGAAATATTGAGAACATAAGGGTTACAGTCAAGGAGAGTTTGCTCTTCAAATAAGATCGCATCAAGCCAAGATTAACAACAGCTTGATAATTATTTATTATCTCTCCCAGTGAAAATTATTAATTCCACATATAGTAGGGTAGGGAACATAGTGTCGAGACACTCTGTGCGCACTTTTCGCAGAATTTTATACTTCAAGAAGTATATATAGTACAATATCAATACTATATTATGATAGTTAAATAATTATCATGTAATGCCTTGAAAATTTAGAGATTTATAGATAGATAGATAGAAAATCTTTATTGCACACAAAGCTGTTACAGATAAAAATAAAGAACTATCTTAACGTAATTCCAGAGCCGGTCTTATTGCTGATAGCAATCTCTTACAGTCTTAAGAGAAACGGGCTAGTGCAAATTCCAAATATTTGAAAATAAAAAAAAATAATAAATTAAATAATTACCTTATAAATAAATAATACATATTCATATATATATACATATATACATACATATACACATTCATATATACTATATTGCAAATAAATAAATAATTATTGTAAGGCAAGAAAATAATTAGTTAGACGACTTTTGAATATATGTGGGAATTTGGAGTGACGAATGTCTGATAGAATCATATTCCAGGATTTTTCCGCTTTCACAGTAAAGGATTCACCATAAAAGCGCGTGTGAGCAGTTGGCAACATTAGTCGATTGTCAAATCTTGATCGAAGTTGAAGTTCAGAGGATGTATCAGCGCCCAAGAAATTAAACCGGGTTTTTAATATAGATAGGAAGGATTGAAAGGATTATAAATTATGGAATAAAGAAGTGAAAGGATATGCAAGTTGCGGCGGTGTCTAATAGTAAGCCATTTGAGTTGATTTATGTTCCCTATTGACAGCAATTGAGTACCAATTTTCTCTAAAACTTTGTAAAACGTCGAAGGCTTGTTAGGGACAAGTTAAAAAGAACATAACATTATACAAGAGAACCTATAAAATGGTATTTCCATTTTACCTTCAAGTATACGAGTACTGTCACTGTCACGGTCACAAAATTCTCGGTCAACATGTTAGAATAAAGACGTGATACACTGAAAGAAAAGCGATGCTAGAAGATAATGACATTGATTTAAAAATCTTTAAGCATCTTTGAATTTTTGCTGGACAAGCAAAGCGAAGTGATAAGGCACTTTGTTTATTGTTTTATAAGCATTGATTTGTTGAGGAGCAGATCTAAACGCTTCTTCTTCATATCTATATATTTAATTGAATAAAAAATGTTTCCTAAGTAAAATTCGAACTCACAATCCTTACTAGCAATCTCTTGGTACTGCAAAAATTTAAAAAGTTTTACCAAATCCAGCATGTACAAAAAAACTTTTAGTTTTGATTATTGTACCATTCCTAACTATTATTCAAGAGATGAAAAATATTACCCTTCAGCAAGTAGAACATTTCTTCACTCCAGAGTGAAGATTGGCTGGGCTTTTGACTGGGTGCCAGACCCAGACAAATGCCCAGCCCAGTTGAGTTCCGCCACATGCAATGCCAAAAGCGAAAATTAAATATAAATACTTATATTATTTATATTGTGATACATATTTTATTTAGGGCGTGGTAGAGTGTAAGGATTCCTCTTTCTCGGTAAATCTGTATGTGGTTTTAAGCTAACACTGTTTAAAACCACACAGAGATTTACCCACCTTTCTAAGCAACATTGCTCTTAGTTCAAATAATCGTTCTTTTTTGGTTTCTTAATTATTATTTTTTTAACTTCACGTTGTATCTTGCATACATCGTTCACCAATTACCACTCAATTCATGTTGAGTGGCAGAACTTTCAAACTAAACTTCCGATGTGACAATAATTAATAGAAATATCAAAATTTCGTATAAATAACAAACATACATACAAATAAGAACATACAATAATGCATACATATGTAAGTAACAAAGTTATGAAATGATATATAAATATATAGAAGGTAGGAACAGCTAAATCATATATATCTCCATTCCAAAGTTTCAAATATAATATTACATTTAAAACGCAATTAACGTGTTGTAAACTGTCGAACTTTGTTGAACGTCGTAAATATAACGTAGCGTTTAATCATGTATTCATGAAGTTAGATTTTCAATATAACATTTTACATACACTTTGAATTAAATCATATTTTTGAAAATTACATCCTTATGATTTCTGCCACTCAACACGCAATGCCTCCAGAATTCGGCAGAAAGTGGGGAAAGGAGTGTCTTAACACTCGGTAGGTTCCCTCTGCCTACCCACCCTGCTGTTTGCGGGATACAGCGTGAAGCAGATTTATTTTACATTCTTATGAAGTATTATTACTAATTAATTGCATAAATAAAAGGAAAAGATTGGCGCTATCTAATCAATTCATCTCCACACTAGCCTCCTAGATATATACAGGTTGGGCAGAGAGAACCCAGTGTCAAAGTACTTTATTCTCTGTTCTCCGCTACAAACATTTCTTCATTTGCCAGTGCAGTATATGGCGACCAAGCCACACGCGCTTACAGTCAGATACCGTCGCACTGCACCATCTGATAATTGATAAGCAATTTTGAATATTAGCTCTAGTAATTTCCATGTGGTATACCGAAGCTATACGATTGCCAAAATCATCTAACCTAATTAGTCTAGTTTCCATCTACCTGTATTCTGTACCTACTTAATAACGGTATCATATATCTATCTATATTGTATATGTATGTTTGTGTGTAGTGTGTTTCAATATTCAATAACGCTAATTGAATTCACAGTGACATTCGTGATTGTCAATAAAGCTCTAAATAGAAATTAAATATTGATTAAGCTATGTTAGTATTTACATAGTAATGTCTTTTCATACTTTTTAAAAATGTCATTTTAAATTTACTTTATAATAAAAAGATATTCAGATAACATCACTCTTCTTAAGCCTAGGCTTGACGGTATTTTTTTGATTCAACTGTATCTTTCACATAGCAGTGTCGGCAGAAGGAATATGAAAAGCTAGTGTATAGACACTCTGTTCCTTATAAAGACGTAGTGCCTTCATTCTCCACTTTCTGCCAAATTCTTGCTAAAATGCCCCACGTTGCGTGTTGAGTGGCGAAGATCAACGCCGCGCGTTAGTTCGTATCTAGAGTTAGGTAATAATTGAACCCATAACCGTCGCCTTTACAGTCATACGCTTCTGCCCCTGCACTACGAGGACCTCTCGCCAGCCTCTTTCATTGAACATCACAGAACAGCCATTTCCATCGCCTATATATCTCATATTGGCATAACTTTAGCTGGACAACATAAAGCCGCAGAAAGTAAAAGCGCAGACGGATCGCGTGTAGCATGCGATAGCTATGATTATCATCTAAGATTTTTTAGCACGGAACGTTAATAGAATAGTGACATACGATGTAATAGTCTATTTAAATACTATATAAGTCGAAATTTATCTTAATATCTGCGTTAGACAAGTAAAGAGATTCCATTACATTTTTTTTACTTTACGGTGTATCCTGCACATAGTAGGGTAGGCATAGGGGACCTGGGAAAATAGTTTTAACACACTCCATTCCTATAAAGACACTTCCGTTCCCCACTTTTCGCTGAACTCTTGCATTACGTGTTGAGTATTTGATGACGTTAAATTTTTATTCAAGAAAACTAAAAAATGTAATGATTTTACGATCCTGTGTTTTTAATATATCAAAATTCGAAGATATATATGAAAAATTAAAATTGTAAACTTGTTTTAGATACTATTACCATTTTTATCGAAAAATTGAAATTTGTAAAAGCTGCTAACTAAATAGTAAATAGTCGTTTATGGTTTCGGACGCACTGCTAAAAATATACAAGATATTCAAAATTACATTATTTTGCATAGTATGACATAATAAATAATTAAATAAAAAAAGAACATATTACGAAAGAAAAATTCTGTACACACACAACCTCCTTCCATAAATTAATATAAGTGGGCCAAAAGCTCATGTTATCATCGGTCGAGCATCGGTCACGACTAACAATGATTGAGTAGCTCCAAATCGAACCCAATATTGGTGCAATCGATCTGAGATGAAATGGTTTAAGAGAACTGTTATTTACTTTATCCAGTACATTATTTAGGTCAAATATATGTATATCTAGATTTTATTTTTTTACATTTTTATTAGCCTGTGAGAACGAAGCGCCAAATGCAAACAGCCTCCGTATACTTCTTTCGTTTTTGCACTTTCGTCAACCTCTTGTTTTTATTTTATTTTGTTCTTATGTTTTTACGTGATCTTCCTCTAGTAACATTGATACTGTACCCTCGCAGATCAACCGACATCTATATATACCTCCTTCACCAATCAACTTGCTTCATATATATATATTTTACCTTCCTTTTAACGCTCATACTTGCGACGTGCCCAAATCCATCCAAACGCAAGATATATAAAATGGCAAGTTTCTACCTACCATTTTATATATCTTTTAATAGCACATTCAGTCAAGCAGTTCACATCTCCACAGCAACGTGATGAATTCTCTTAAAATCCAGGAAATACTGAATGTTTTCTCCTCTAAGTTCTGTAGCTTTAGTGTAAAATACTCATACATACATACATACATCCCACTCAATTGATAACTAAAGTAATTTAAACTTGAACAGGATTCAATTGCAAAGTGTCACAAAGGAATACCTAGTTGCACGTGCCCTTTGAAGACCGTTTGAATTGTTACGGGCATTTATAGGTAGATAGATACCTCGGAATGAAATATTTGTGCTTTTACAACTCTTATGAATATTAAAACTTTTACTTATGATGTTTATTAGTAACTCATGTACTTTTTTTGAGGCCGGTCGTGGCGCAGCTGCACGAGGTGTGACTGCAAAACCGACTGGTTGTGGGTTCGATCCCCACTCGAGGAGATGAAATATTTACTTAAATTTATATTTCCATTGCTTCGCTCTGGTGTCGAGGTTAAGCGCGGCGTTGAGTTCTGCCACTCAACACGCAATGCCTCCAGAATTCGGCAGAAAGTGGGGAACGGAGTGTCTTAACACTAGGTTCCCTCTGCCTACCCTGCTGTGTGCGGGATACAGCGTGAAGCTAATTTTTTTTTTATGTACTTTTTTTTAGTTTCACGCTTTATCCCGCATATACCAGCCATAGAGTACCAGCGTTGCAAGATTTCTTCTAGTGGAAAAGCGGGACATTTATCTCTGGAACTGTTAGTAACTTATTACAAAAAATAATGTTACTAAAAAGAATTATCTAAGTGCGTGGGATAATTCACGTAAATTGGAACCATGTCTGACTCGTTCGAGATTCTTAAATTTTGAGCTAAAAATTGCGACGTCTCGCCAAAATCGGGACGTCTGGCAATGCTGGTTTAAACACTCCGTTTTCCGCTATCCATCCGAATTTCAAAAACATATATTTTTGTAGTCTAGTTAGGAACAAAATTATCATATAACTAATTTTATTCAATATTTTTAAACATTTTTAAAGTGTTATTCCACACTTAGGAAAGAAAAATACTTATTTAGAAAACGTATGAAAATTTGAACGTAGCGGGACTCGAACCCGCGCCTCCTGGAAACCAACCAGGCGCTCTGATCACTAAGCCATACGTTCTCATCGAGCTACGTCGAAATTTTTATACGCTTGTTAAGTACAACTTATTTATGTTGTTAGCATCTCTGTAGGGAGATTTTTACAAATTTCCGCTACCCAAAGATAATTACTAAGAATTATGCAAGGGAGAATGCTATTTATTAAATATTTTTTATTTGATGTTATTCTTATCATATTTATTTATTTGATATTATTGTAACTGTATATCGCATGGTATAAACATGTAGGTATGTATGTCAATAGTTTTATTTAAAATAAGTATATTTTAGAAAAATAAAAACTTTTTGTAGGTATAATACAAAATACAATAAAATAAATAAATTTTATTGTATACATATTATACCTACAAAAAAACCTATTTATTGAATTTAACAATCGCTTGAGTTAACAATTAAGAATTAAGAATATTTTAATTTCTTACTAAGCTCTGATTTATCAATAGGTGAAGTACGTACGTACAGAAAATAATAAATATATTTATTAAGACCTAATTGCAGAAAAAAAAATACTGAATTTTAAAATACAACTACTACTCTAGGTGCTCTTGTAAATGCAAATTGTGTATAAATATCCCGTTTTATAAATACATGAAAGAAAATACTTTCAAAGTTCTCTTTTCTTGCGTATATTTTATCAGTTTGTATGGATCGGTGCTGACATTTATTTTGATATATTCCAAACTAGAATGTTATTTTATTTCTTACAAGGGCGATCCATGATGCTATTGAATTTAAAAAATATTTCAAAACATATACGTAACTTCTCTACCATCTGAATCTAGAAGTTACTCCGTAACGTCATATACATAGATCACCGTAAACGTGATGATTGTAGGTTCGATTTAAACTTAGGAAAATTAATTATTTCCATTTCTCCGCTGTGACAAGATATATCTTCTATATGACGCAATTAAAAAAAAGTTGTTAAGATCATTATATTATGCAAAATTAATCAAAATTAAATTAACGAATAGAAATGGCAATAAAATATTTTTTGTGCGTATTTTTTTACACTTGCAATCGCAGCTGGCAAGACAGGTGTGCAACGGAAGTCAAAAAGAGGCTCTTCTTTTAAATTCCATCAATGAATACGGAAGCGAGTAATTACCGAGCCGAAGCCGTGGAGTTATGAACATTTTTTATATAGAAATTATATAAAAACAATATTTCAAGCAGTTATATGTTCATTTTCTATATTTTATTTTCACGCGTCTTTCGCATGTTACGAGAAAGGTTAAGAGGATAGTGACTTTTATCTCCGTAATTAGCTTATTTGTGCTAATGCATAACTTTCAATCAAGAATATATGAACTATTTTTTTTCAATTATTAAAAATTTCCAAAAACAAAACAACACTTACTTACAAATCAACGTTAAAAAGTTAAAATTTTAAACAATAATATAATACATACAAATTTAAGTGAAGTTACTTTTAACGGCGGCGTCTAACAAAGGTTTAATTAACGCCACAGCCGACTGTGAAATCTTTGGTGTTTGAATGTCTATAAGTTCCCACGCGGTATGGCTCCACGTTGATTTTCAAACGTGATTGTGTCCATGTAATTAACTAGAACAGTCTATAAACGTTTTGATAATAAAAAAAATGTTACTTTCTTAATTATCCGTTAACAAAGGATAATTGTATTATATTTTTATTATAAGATAGTCACACTTATCTTGATATCTTTCATTGTCTTTCCTTTTTTATGTATGCTTATTTTATTTTTTTTTTACATTTTTAAAATATTATTTCACACTTATGAAAGAATAAATCTTCATAGGGAATAAATCTTCATAGGATCAGAGCGCTGGGACTAGCTACGTTAAAATATTTTTACATTTTCTAAAAAACATATTTTAATGTTTTTTAGTTTTATCCTACCATTTCATTTCGTATTTACAGCATATCTTAAATAAAACACGTTGCGTTCATTATCATAGCATTTATATCTTTATCATATAAACCTTTTTATGAGATTAATTAATAAAGAAATATATTTTGTTAATAAACCAACATCCGCGATGCACTATACATAAAGTTTGACATAAAAAGAAGTCACTCCGCTTTCCTTATTAAAATCACTGCGCTGGGTGGCGTAACCCAACGACGCGATAAAGCGTAAAATTAATGGAAATTTCTACTATCTTCCATCGTATTTTATTAAATTTATTATGCTAAAGCTAAACGCGGCCAATAACATGCATATTTCATTAGCTTCATTAACCATCATTATGTAAAGTGAAACATGAACTAAAAACGTTGCCGCAGATGGTAAATAGAATTTATGTTTAGGTTTTTAAGTGGTCTAAAAGTATAATATAAATTAATACGCTAAAATCTAACATTTTACCTATAATGAGTCGCGGAACTCAACGCTGTAATTTGCCTGGTTACCAAAAGCGAGGAAATATAAATAACATTAAATATTTATTGGGATTCGAACTCACAACCATCAGGTTTAATCGTACCCTTGTATCCCTGTGCCACGATGGCGTCATTAGTTACCTTATATAACTTATATTCTTGTTAAGATTTTATTCTTTTTAAGGACTACTTACTGCTTTTAAATATTTATCTCTATACGGACTATGTAATTATAAAATAAATGAAAAAAAAAACTGTGTTTTCACATCGCATCTTAAACTAAAACTTATACCTACTTGAAATTAATTCGAAATATTTATAAGTAAACAGACCCTGTTAATATCAAAACAGTCCTAAGGATTAGGAAACTCCAAATTACATCAAACTGCCACAGCTAATGTCGTCTCGTGGACTTTCAATTGATAACCATAGGCTGACTAACGGGTCTAGGTAGAAAGTGAAATGATAAAACAATAGAACATTCGGTTTACTTTCACCAAATGAAACAAAGAATTTAGTATTTGGTGTATACAAAAGACTGTTGTTTAAAAAAAAGTTGATGATAATGATAATTACGTTATCAGCACCGAATTTGTGTAAACGTTGTATGGAACACTACACTACTACAAGTGCAAACGCGGTTTCATAGGTCTTAAATATAAATAAATAAAATCAGTTTCATGATGTATCCCGCACACAGCAGAGTCGTTAGAGGGAACCTAGTGTTAAGACACTCCGTTCCCCACTTTCCACCGAATTCTGGAGGCATTGCTTGTTGAGTGGCGGAATTCAACGCGGCGCTTTGTCTCGACACCAAAGCGAAGAAATGAAAATATACATGTAAATAAATATTTTATTTCCTCGAGTGGTCCACAACCAGTCGTGGTTTGTTTCACTTTTTGCCCCTGTGCCACGACTGGCCTCTATTTCCCACTACATATTAAAATCGTAAATAAAAAAAATTACTGTTATTTACTTAATTTTTATATAAACTATTTATTGTGTTTGTTTTTTTACTTTTAAGTTTATGCAGTCGGGTTTTTATTTAATATTTGAACGTATAGACATCGGAAGAACGAATTGTTTTGTCGCTCGTTATAACGAGTCAAAGCGCAGTGTTGAGTTCCGCAACACGTACAATGTATCCAAAATCGAGCAGAATTTGGGCAACGGCGTGTCCTAACACTAGGTCCCCTCAACTTAACTCTGCTATATGCTATATGCACAGCATAAAACGAAAGAAAAAAGACCTATAGACTGCTACCCACGTTCAGTTCTCTACAAACAATCTTGTCGAACATAAAGAACGCGATACAAATCAGCACGTGAAAGGCCTAAGCTAAGTAAGTAACTGCAGACTTTATTCTGTCAACGATCAATAGAGATTACCAACTTAAGTCGACTCCTGTCTCTTAAACGTTTTAACTCTGCCAGACGGATTTGTGTTTTAGAAAGCAAACTTAAAAAGGTCACTTGACTGACAGGTATTGGGAACGGCTTATCAGTTAATTTAGGAATATTTAGACATATGTTTCTTTTTTATTTTAGACAGAGTGAACCTGGGAACCTGTTGTTACGACACTTCGTCCCTTGCCTAGGAACCTCGCCTTTTGTTTCTGCCGAATTCTGGAGTGAGGTAATTAAAATATCAAATGCTTCATTTGCCCGAGTGGGAAACGAACCCACAACCTGTTACGTTTACGGTCTCCTCAAGGACTCAAGTAATCACATCAATCACCAAGTAGGTATCACAAATAAGATCTACTTTCTTCATTTTTATAAACATTAGTATATATTATAGATAATAGAATTCAATGATCCACTTTTGTCTAGACAGGCATCTTAATAATATAATGATGTCATATAAAAAGTCAACCTTCACTAACGAAGAAAAATTGACCTGACACTTTGATGGACTGGATTGAAAAACTAAAAATATTTTGAATTTAAGAATCCGGCGGAAAGTAGGGAGTGGAGTGTCTAAACACTAAACACATTCTGCCTGTCCTGTGACATGCGGGATTGAAATCTGAAAAAAATAATAATAAATGCACAACTATCATCTGTACTCGTTCATTAACACGTTGGCCAGCTGCATCAAATATTTTTACTGAAATGATTTTAAACTATCTATCTATGTACGTCTATCATAAATCTGAAGAGTTTGTTTGGTTGAACACGCTAATCTCGAAAACTACTTCTTCGATGTAAGAAATCTTTTGTGTGTTTAATAACCTATTTATCGAGGACAGTTTTTAGATTACATTAGAAAGCTTTTATTTATTTCCGGTTGACCTACGAGCGAAACCGTAGATAAAGTCTAGTCTATTACATAATATGATTTTTTTCATGAAATAAAAAACGTTTCTGCGTTATGACGGCATATTTCAAAAGTAATATACATATTTAACAAATTACGCTAACAGCGATACAGCTGTTTAAGGGCTTGCTTTGTAAAATTACAGCAATAAATTACACCTCCTTTTCCTTATACTTAAAATATTTTACCAAAATGAAAGAAAAAACCAATTATGTTGTGTTTTTTACTGATTCTGACAAAGTTGGTCTTTTGAAGGAAAGAGAATCTTTTAATTGAATTACATGATTTTAGTTAATTATTACGTTTCAGTTTGTGTGTGTCCATAATTTCATATATCTACTATACTAAAAAATTTGTAAGAAATTGTTCGGATTCGGATGTACATACATCAAGACAATTTATGTGAATATTTGAATTCGTTAGTGTTTTTCATTTAATAAATATTATGAATATTAATTAAAAGGAAAACTCTAACGTTACATAATGCCATTCTTCATAATATTTGTACAGTAAAAAAAACCTGTTAAGTGCGAGTGGGATTCGTACACCGATGATTCGGTACCAATTTCAGGATGGTAAGTTAACGGAAAGTGCACTGTAGACGTTATAAAAGCTGAAAAACTAAAATGTGCGGCCACATGCACTCATTTTGTATGAATTGAACTACAAATATAATTTGTAGTTTCTTTTTCTTCTATTAAATACCTATAATCTTTCACCGTATCTTAATGAAATTTAGTTCTAAGCGAATCAACAGGTAGGAACCAAAATTATGTCAAAGTCATATATTTTCGCAAAGTCGGTTAACAATATCCACCAGCTACATATATAACGTCTGTCCGTCCATTAGCTGTCAGTTAACTACGAGAACGTTCAATTTGTGATGTACGTGACGTGAATGATGAAAGAAAGCTTTCAGCTAACCGGAATTAAGTTATGCCGCCATACGTCGTTGTTGCTTGCTTGTTGCCATTGGAATTAGTGGAAAATATGATTTTAAATAGAATTAAATGTTATGTTGACATGATGAACAGTCTACCATTAGTCTCGTATAGTTACAAGTTATTCTGTTAAGTCAAGAAGTAAACTTCAGAAGCTTTTAATATAGTTTAATACATCGTCGGCTTAAGAGTGTAAATCTGTTAGAAATATAATAAATATATAGTAGATAATAATAGATTGAGACCAGTCGTGGCGCAGCGGCACAAAGTGTGACTGTAAAACCGACTGGTTGTGGATTCGATCCCCAGTCAAGGAGAAAAAATATTTATTTAAATTTATATTTCCATTTCTTCGCTCTGGTGTCGAGTCCTGCCACTCAACACGCAATGCCTCCAGAATTAGGCAGAAAGTGGGGAACGGAGTGTCTTAACACTAGGTCCCCTCTGCCTACCCTGCTATTTTTTATTTATTTATTTTTATATAGGTGATAATACAAATTAAAGATAATTTAAACTCTAAGCCCACGACATTTTAGTTAGTTAGGTAGTTTAGTTACCTAAATGCTAACATATAACTGATGGTTATACCACTTATGTATAGAATACGCTGCATTAAATTACACCGTGTAAGGTTTAATATATAATATAAGTATGTAAATTGTATAATATCTAATATTCTAAACAAAAAGTCTTAATTGTCCCAGCACAATAATCCTAAGACAAAGCGCAGAGTTGAGTTTCGCGACTCAACATTATTCGGTGTTCTTTTTACACTTGGTTCCCTCTGCCTAACGCGCTATAAGTATATGCAATGGTACTGCTGCGAAAATGAAAAAATAATTACGGCAAGTACACATCAATATAATTCACAATAATCTAAAAACTGTAGCTACTTTAAGCGATCATGGCCTGGTTAAAGATTTATATTAAGGTAAGAGGTCAACAAAATTCATTGAAAATAGCTTCAAATTGTTAAAATCGACGATATTCTTGTCTGAAGTCACCTTGACATACATTTTACGAGTCATTTGTAGGTGTTTGTTTTGGATACTTTATGTAATCTTGTCTACTCATTTATACAATAATGTTTTTAATCTATACCTGGAATTATTAAATAGGTCCACAAGATTATGTCTGTAAACACAATGGTTGCGGGTTCGATTACACACTCGGGAGAATGAAATATTTAATGCTTTTATTTCTTCGCTTTTTTCGTCGTGTTCAGTAAGTCGGGATAAAATTGAAGCACTAACTACTTTTTACCACTAGGCGCCAAAGCAAATATCAACCTAATCGGCCAGTTTAAGTTGGAAGTACAGTAACTTGCAAATATAACAAACCCTGTATGTAAAAAATTGTCACATGAAATTTAGAACTTGAATTTTATCCACACTAAACACAGAACTTGGCGCCCGCATGGGTCTTCCATACTTTTGTCAGTGAATCTTTAACTTGGTTCTCATTTCACATTCATGTATTTAATGCGATATTTATATACAATAGTTTGTTGAGGTACTGTCCTCTTATATACATAAATTACAAAAAGTGATTTTATTACACGGGTTATAAGTCTTAACATAATTATTTACTTAATGATAACTATGAGTATTTATTAGTAGGTAGTATTACAACAAGATAGGCAAAGGGAACCTAGTGTTAAGACACTCCGTTCCCCACTTTCCGCCGAGTTCTGGAGGTATTGCGTGTTGAGTGGCGGAACTCAACGCCGCGCTCTGTCCCGACACCAGAGCGAAGAAATAAATAAAAAAAAAATAATTATTTCACTTGCTCGAGTGGGGATCGAACCCACAATCGTGTTCACAATCAATATAGTTACACTATATTTATATAGTGTAATGTTGTATGTATGTATCCTAGACGGGTTCCGGAAGCTGTCACTTCTCGTAGTTGTTTTTAAAAATACATTTAATATGGTGGCAAATACAGAAAATGTAATCAAACTAGAGAAACACTGCAAAATAATAGGAAACACACATATGTACTACGATTAAAAACATGTATTCTTTGTAGGTATTTTTTTTCATTAGTATCATATTATTCTTGCAGGTATTTAATATATCAATAATACAATATATTCATATATTATAATAAAACGATATCAAGAGAAAAGGTAACCGCTCAAGCGTAAGGGAATGCTTTGTTTTTATCAATATGCTATTATTATTAATCACACCATAAATATAACATACTACTCGTCTCTCGTAACTTTAGGACATATAATAGAAAATCCCCAACCTACTTGACTGAACTAAAAGGTGGTTGACAGAAACCATAGCCTGTTTGTAGCTTTTTTAAAACTAATAACTTATTTTTTTATAATAACAATAATATATTTAATATTATTATATTATGAATCAGTCGTGGCACAGCGGCACGAAGTGTGACTGTAAAACCGACAGGTTGTGGGTTCGATCCCCACTCGAGGAGATGAAATAATTACTTAAATTTATATTTCCATTTCTTCGCTCTGGTGTCGAGGTTAAGCGCGGCGTTGAGTTCTGCCACTCAACACGCAATGCCTCCAGAATTCGGCAGAAAGTGGGGAAAGGAGTGTCTTAACACTA
>JAAIXJ010001769.1:1117490-1249672 GCA_013403705.1 Heliconius hermathena | reverse complement strand
ATATTAATCGAGACGAGTTCGTGTATTGTCGTCCCGAGTGTCGCGACCGTCGTTCTGTCTATATAGGTGGGTGCAGAACTCGGAAGGCAGCGGTCGAGTCGAACTCTTAACTACTACGGTACTAATAAATATGATGCACATAAAGACTCGTACCAAATATATTATAAATATAATATAATAATTCGAAGCCTACGATGGTACGATCTTTTAGGATCGAAATGCTTATAAAGGCAATATATGTGTAGGAGCGACACATATTGTGGTTCAAAGTGATCTTTGACCATTATTACAATATTGAATAGTGCTTGACGTCGCGAAGGCTGACGTGATGGGCTTATGCGAACTGTTATAGCGACATTAACTATGTCGTGGCTGATGCCGTCTCGCAGTACGCTCGCGATACGTAAGCTGTGCTTGTATGGCGTTGGTCATTGACATATTATATACCACTTCTACGACTTGGTATACGACTAGTAGGTGTGTGGTGCTGTTTTATGTCCCAGCTCCGGTGTATGTAATAGTGTCCGCCTGTCTCGTACGGGTGTGTGGTGCTATTTTATGTCCTGGAACTACCGGAGCATAAATAAAATTCTCAACACTGTTACCTCTGAATCTATAAAAGATTTTGGGTTCCTCACGATCACAACTATAAAGGGTTCTAATCACTAGACACATCACGAGCCAAGGCATTATTTATTAAATAATATTTTCAAACGAGTTTGGGATATCAGTTACAACAGCCATTTTTCCATTTTTTTAACTCACTACAAAATTCCACAACAAACTTTGTTTATTTAACTGTCAAAATCAAAAGCTTTGTTTCGTTGTAACTGTTTGGAAGCAAAACTGAAACAATTAACTTGTACCTACAGTATTTTTTCATTAATAATTCTGCCACGGCTTCAAGCGTCGATTTTAATTTAGGAAACTTCTCAAATTTTAGGGGAATCGAGCTTGGAATAATTAAAATATTGTTATTGAATTTTATGGGTAAAATTAATGTCTTAAGTACGAAGTGAAGTGAAACTTCGTGCTTGGGTGGCAGAGAAGCTTTAGTAGTAACTAAAATAAAGTTAAAACTTTAAAGTTTATTTTCTATTATACTTTTAATTTCTTCAAGCATTAGAAACTGATTTAATCAAATTGAATTAAGAATTACTGAATTAAAACAATTAAAAATAGAGATTTTAATATATTTATTGAGAGAATATTTTTTAAAAATGCAAAATGATTTATTTTGTGAAAGCTACAATACTTCTTAGGAGTAATAGATTAAGGTCTTGTACCTCGTCTGATACCTTTAATATTGAATATTGAACACCAAATTCCAATTATCCTAAAAATGTATTTATCTTAACGTTCTTTTAATTTTCTTTTTTACATTTTTTTTTGTGCCTGCGCTTAGGAGTTTTCGCTTTAATATAGAATGATGTGTTCATTAATAAATATTTATTACTTTTTATATTGGAACCTAAAACTATATATAAATATATATAGGACCTGTATAATATATTTAGGACCATTTTAACTTCTATGTCACAGAGCCGTTAGACAAAACAGTTAAGAATTCAAAATCTGTAAACATTCAACATTACATAAAACATGCAAAATTTATTTAAGATTTAACTTAGGTCTGCACTTTTGAAACACAAATGAGAACAAGTACATAAGCAAGCGCGAGCCGGCGACTCGTACAAGGACAGCTTGAATCTTTTACTGACTTGCGAGACACTTTAAAGTTGCACTGAGTTACGTCGCATTGCGGTTTCTATTGAAACATGGAATATTTATTGATAGTTTTTTTTTTCTTATGAAAATAAATTACATTTGTAAATTTTATGTATTCACGCTGTATCCCGCATACAGCAGAAGTAATTTAGTGTAAGGACGATTGCCATTGTACTCTCCGTCCGGATTTCGAGACATTGCTTAGTGGCGGAATTCAACGACACGTTTTGTCTTGTTACTAAACCGAGAAAATAAAATCAATTTCTCCTTGGAGTGGAAATAGAAAAACATAGATTTAAAAAAAAATATATATTTAAAAAAAAAAAATTTGAAAGTATAATTTTAACGATAGAATAGAGAACGGCTTAAGAATTTTCACTTCTAATAAATATTAGTCAAATATATATATAATACAACATCTATTCTAAGTACATATATTTCAGTAATAAGTTATCAAATAATATTTACTATAACGAGAGTGTCTGAATGACCATGTGTGTCACGCAACGAATCCACACGAACGTTATATTATATTTGAAAGACTGCATTATGAAAGGAACTTAAATATAGGGTTGCTATTTAAATCATTTTAATATTTCGGCCACCCAGAACAGAATAAGCGAGAATCAGAGGAGAATTGACTGAGTTAACTTTTCTACCCTGAAATACGTTAAAACAAAAAAAAGAACAAAATATACCCCAGATTGTATAGCTTCACAGTAAAAAAAGATATAAAACGATACTATCTTAATCAAATTACTTAATTAATTTAACTATATCCGTATAATTACATAACTTTAATAAAAGCGTATGTGAGTATTATTAACTTTTCAATACTAGTCTGAGCGAGTTACCGAATAAGAAACCCTTAAAGGATAACAAGTTTCTCTAAAAGTTGGAGGGGTAGTGACGCAATGCGGTAATACTATACTCGAAACGTACTGACCAGACTAAATTTGGATTATGTGTTTAAAATTTGTACTAAAAATGATTTCATAAATAGTGAAAATAAATAGTGNTAGTGTAAGGCACTCCATTATACTTTCCGTCCGGATTTCGAGACATTGCTTAGTGGCGGAATTCAACGACGCGTTTTGTCTTGTTACTAAACCGAGAAAATAAAATCAATTTCTCCTTGGAGTGGAAATAGAAAAACATAGATTTTTTAAAAAATATATATATTTTAAAAAAAAAAATTTGAAAGTATAATTTTAACGATCGAATAGAGAACGGCTTAAGAATTTTTACTTCTAATAAATATTAGTCAGATATAATAAATACAACATCTATTCTAAGTACATATATTTCAGTAATAAGTTATCAAATAATATTTACTATAACGAGAGTGTCTGAATGACCATGTGTGTCACGCAACGAATCCACACGAACGTTATATTATATTTAAAAGACTGCTTTATGAAAGAAACTTTAAAATAGGGTTGCTATTTAAATCATTTTCATATTTCCGCTACCCAGAACAGAATAAGCGGAAAAGTGGAGAATAGACTGTGTTAGCTTTTCTACCCCGAAATACGTTAAAACAAAAAAAAGAACAAAATATACCCACGATTACATAGTTTCACAGCAAAAAAAGATACAAAACGATACTATCTTAACCAAATTACTTAATTAATTTAACTATATCCGTATAATTACATAACTTTAATAAAAGCGTATGTGAGTATTATTAACTTATCAATACTAGTCTGAGCGAGTTACCGAATAAGAAACCCTTAAAGGATAACAAGTTTCTCTAAAAGTTGGAGGGGTAGTGACGCAATGCGGTAATACTATACTCGAAACGTACTGACCAGCCTAAATTTGGATTATGTATTTATACTTAAAATTAGTAAAAAATTATTTCATAAATAGTAAAAAGAAAATATAAACGCTTCGAAAATATACCTGGGGAAGAGAGAGAAAATCTAGTTTTAAGACACTCTATTCTTTTTCCACCAGAATTCAAGACATTGCGAGTTGGGCGGCGGGATTCAACGCCGCAATTTGTCTTGTCTTATCAGAGAGATAATTCTAATTAAGATGACTCAAACTATTTTAACCGGATTAATCGCGTATATTTAAGATTTTACATCTTAAATATACGCGATTAATCCGGTTAAAATAGTTTAAAATGACTCGAACATTAGGTCACATAGATAGGTATATTGATACCTACATATGTGACCTCTTAACTCTTAATGACTAACTGTCAAGCCGCAAGGTTGTAAGGAGTGGGTGTCGATGTAAGTTGAATAAATAAATTGACAATTCGCTATATAATAAGCAATTTATGTAAAGATTTAAAGTAAAAAAGAAAAAAAAAACGAATTTATCTACAGTAGATCCAAGAAAAGTTACATGATGCTTGAATCATATTTTAAATGATAAGTATTTTTTGTGTCTTTTTGCAGAGCTTAATTTTTATATATGATGTTGGATTTTTTTAACCTTTAACATCTTTAGTTTTAAACTAAACGTTATATATAAGAAAAACAAGATATTTACAAACATAACCCTCTATACTAATCTAAAGCCAAACCACTTACTCTAAAACTTTTCTAGCCAAAGTTATTTTACAATCTGGTAAACTTTTTTAACGTATTGACAAGTGTGTGTGCATGTTTTTTTTTATTTAAAATCTTATAACTGTACAGTAGTACATATGGTGTTCCATACCATTACATTTTTTATTTGAATTTGGGGCGGCGTGGCGCAGGAGCACAAAGTGTGACTGTAACGTAACCGTTGTGGGTTCGAACCCCACTCGAAAGAATGAATATTCATTAATATTTTCATTTCTTCACTCTGGCACGAAACCAAAAGCCCGAAGTTGCCAGCCCGCCACTCAACACACAATGCCTGGAATAATTCAGCGGAGAGTGGAGAACGGAGTGTCTTAAGACTAAGTTCCCTGTGCCTACACTGCTGCGCGCGGAAGCTGGTTTTTATTTTGATTTAATATTTTAAACAAGTATGTTACAGAAATGGGTTTTGACGCTACGCTAAGAAATATTTCGTTAGTCTATTATAATCAAAACCACTTCGTAGTATAGAATATAATACGCTTGCAACTTTATTATCGTGTCAAGATGCAGTAATGGAGAATGGATGATGAAAATGGAAATCTTAATAGAAGTTACTTTACAGTAGATACTTATATTACATTGTTATTTATTGCCTATTAAGTTGAATGGCTGTGTAAAAAGATCAGATTCACGTTGTGTCCCATATAAAGCAGGGTAAGCAGAGAGAACCTTCGTTTGCCCTTGGGAAACGGAGTGTCTTGACAAAAAAAAAAAAATGCATCGCATTAAGCAGGGTAAACAGAGAGAACCTAATGACATGACACTGCGTTTTTCACTTTCTATCCGAATTCCAAACGTTGTTCAGTAGAAAAAAGAGTTGTTGAATGGCGGCATTCAACGCAGCGCTCTGTTTTACCAGAATGACAAAATGAAGATAAATCATTCACCCGTGGTGATCGAGCCTACTACCATCGCCAGATGGCCTTATAATATTAATAGAAAATTTAAATTTAATTAAATTACTATCAAGCAAACAAATGAAATTTAAATATAAGCAAAACAGGAAAAAAATACGTATACCTAATTAATAAACAACTAAATTATTTATTATACCTGTTCATAAATATACTTACTTATAATAACACAATGTTATCCATTTCAACAATCCACGTAATATTTCTGATAAAACACAACAACAATGACATTATGACATATAATTTGAATCAAAAAACAATATACAAAACAATGGTTAGAATTAAATACAACGACACCGACAAATCACAGCCATCGTTGAATATTTGTTGTGGGCGGACACGACTAAAGTGGAATAACTTTATATAAAATATAAAAATAGATACACGCTGTTTCCCGCATAGCAGGGTAGTAAGCCTAGGCAATGAGGGAGGGAGTGTTAAGACCGTCCCAATTTTCTCCCTAATTTCGCATTGCGTGTTCAGTTCATTGGTAGAACTTAACGCTGTGTTTTCTCATACCAGAGCAGTTAAATAAGAGTATTCTTTTTTACATTTTCACGCAGTATCTCGAATGTAGCAGGATAGGCAGAGATAGCCTAGTGTCAACACACCCCACTACCCTTTTTCCATTGAATTCCTAGAGGCGTTGTGTGTAGAGTGGCGGAACTAAATGCCGCGTTTTGCTTCGACACCAGAGCCAAAGAAGAAAAATATTAAATATTTAATTTCCTTAAGTTGGAATTGAACCCACAACCTCGTTTAGTCACACGCTTCTGCTCCTGCGCCCCGATTGACCTTATAAGTTATTTATTTCCACAAATGAAGTGCATGAGGAGTGAATGCTATTCTAACAACTGTCGCGCAACGCAAATTCATCGTGTCGCAGCGTGCACAAGGGTGTGACTGTAACGTAACGGTTGTGGGTTCGAACCCCACGCGAGGAAATGAATTATTATTTCTTAATATTTTCTTTTTCTTCGCTTTGGCACCAATTCAAAAACCCAGCGTTGAGTTCCGCCACTCATCACGCAATGCCTCCAGAGTTCGGCAAAAATGGGGAATTAAGAGTCTTAACACTAGGTTCGCTCTACCTAACGTGCTGTTTGCGGAAAACAACGTGGAGCTGATTTTTTAAAATTTATTCTAAAACTTGACCTAGGCCACTTTGCGTCAATGCCTAATGAAGTCTCGTTGCCAGTCCACATAAGTTCAAAACACACAGGAAATGGCCACGCTTCAATGGGCAGCTCTCATGAGATATACCGCAGCCCACACTTTAACACTGTGAAAGTGCTGGCGATCCAGAGATATGGTGCTTGAAAATGTTCCTAAAGTATGAAGCGAAATACATCATAATATTTAATAATAATATACATATAGTTAACCTGGGCAATTTGACAGATACGAGCGATATTTTACATATTGTTACAGTGTTTTTGTTTAATGTTTAATTAGATCTTTCATAATACTTTTCATCCATAGATAGTCACATAAATCTTTTAAAATATATCAGTAAAGGAAAAAATCAGATTTTTGTAGTCTGTCGAAGTTGTCCTCATCGAATGGGTGACTTTGACACACAAAGAACTATTCATAAAAAGGTAGTAATAAGTATTATTCTTATTAATCTAGGAAATGTTTTTATTAAATATATTAAAAAAATTGTATTATATTACAAAAAATGGGGAATCAATGTAGTCATCAATATAAACAATCAGAACGCTAATATTTAAAAACGTTCTTTAGTTTTCCTTTAAGAAATAATTTATCATTCAATTGAGTTCATATAAGAAAATCTATACTAATCTTATTATAGAATATTCTTACAAAAATATCCTATATACTTTAACTGTATAGTAAAGTAAAATAACCTCAGGCGACATATTTATACCTATTTTCTTACTATATATGGTAGAACGTACGACCTTATTACTAGGTGAGTAACCTTGACTGGATGACAATGAAGTAAAATTATAATAATGAAATGTATATTTTTTAAACATGTTTAAAGTGTTATTCCACACTTAGGAAAGAAGAATGAAATGTATATTTATTTTAATCATATTATATGTTAAAATAAAAAAAATCAATTAGAAAACAGTTCCAATGCCGCAGCTTACGTACGATTTAAGAAAGCAAGGGTCTGAATAGATGGAAACAACATTTAGCTATATTACTAAACCCCAGATCCAGAGACCTTAGCGTTTAAACAAACAAACAAACAAATTCTTCCGATTTATTACGAGTATATTAGTATAGACTAAACTTTACGCACTAAATTTTTCTCTTGTATTTTTATTAATTCTTCTCAATATAATAAGATAACTTACTGATATTGATTTCAATTCAGGAATAATAAAATAATTTATATAATCTATATATATAAAAGGACATGTAAATTGAAAAAAATTTAAATCGGCACCGATTTTTTAAAATTTGAAATTCAGACTCTTAAAAATATTTCATTGAACACGTATTTCATGGTTTTTGAGAAACTACCCCCTAAGGGTTCAAATAAGGGGTTGAAAGTTTATATGGAAAAATCTTTAAATCGCTACCGATTTTTATAAAAAAATAAATTCAGACTGTTAAAAATATTTTATTGAATACGTGTTTCGTGGTTTTTTTAGAATTCACCCCTAAGGGTGCAAATAAACGGGCGAAGCCTGAGTTCTCCTCGCCGTATTAAAATGTGTGCGAGACAATAGAAGATGATCACTTAATATACAAAGTAACTGACAGACAACGCACAGATGAAACTGCTGGATATTTGCTTCACTCTGTATCCCGCACATAAAAGGGCAGAGGGAACCTGGTAACCTATTGTTAACACAACCCATTCTCATTAAAACACATCCGTTGCTCACTACTGGATTTAGAAAATTGATATTTGGCAATGTAGGTACACACAAGAAGTTTTCGTCTTTCTTAGGTACTAAGATTTTAAGGAAGGCAAGTCCTAGGCGAGATTTCAGAGATTTCTCGAAATTTCTAAAGAAACGAAAAAAAAACCAAGATCTCCAATTTTACATCTTAAAGTTCACGCAAAGCAATAGCAAGCGACTAGTAAGTTATAAAAACACTGCCTATATAATTATACTATATCATAAAAATCCAGGACGCCATTAATATACGCCATAGATAACTAACACGAGTGACACAAGGTAAATAAGTAAATTAATATCAAATAGATCAAATCAGCTTCACGCTGTATCCCGCACACAGCAGGGTAGGCAGAGGGAACCTAGTGTTAAGACACTCCGTTTCCCACTTTCTGCCGAATTCTGGAAATATTGCGTGTTGAGTGGCAGAACTCAACGCCGCGCTTAGCCTCGACACCAGAAAAAATGGAAATATAAATTTAAGTAAATATTTCATCTCCTCGAGTGGGAATCGAACCCACAACCAGTTGGTTTTACAGTCACACTTCGTGCCGCTACGCCACGACTGGCCTTAACTAATTATAGCAATTGAAATAAAATGTTAACAGGAAACGAATGTGTAGCAGTGATAGAGGATCTCTATAAATTCCACCTACGTACCCCCAACGCGTCTCAGATACGCCCTGTGGCGTTCAGCTATCATCGCATCTTGTTTGTAAGAGATGTATATCATATAGGTATAATATAAGATATTCTTGATATTTTAATGTATTTTACATTTCTTGGATAGAGAAATGGAAAAATATCATTTGTCACAAATAAAAACAATTATTTAATAATTGAGGCCAGTCGTGTCGCAGGGGCACAGGGCGTGACCGTAAAATCGACTGGTTGTGGGTTCGATGCTCACACGAAAAAATGAAATATTTACTTAAATTTATGTTTCTATTTCTTCGCTCTGGTGTCGAGGCAAAGCGCGGCGTTGGGTTCTGCCACTCAACACGCAATGCCTCCAGAATTCGGCAGAAAGTAGGAAACGGAGTGTTTTAACACTAGGTTCCCTCTACCTCTACCCTGCTGTTTGCGGGATACAGTATGAAGCTGATTTATTTATTTATAAAAACAATTATTTTTTATATTATTTTTATATGCTTATATATTATGTAAGCGTATATGAAATCAAAAATTACCTGTACACGTCGTTTACACCACGCTAAGGAAGAATTCTATTTAGATTTAATGTAAATATGTTTATTACCTAATTAAAACTAATGGGTCATGCTATCCGCTGAGCATTTAACACGAAATCACAAAAACAAAATTAATGCCTTTTATATCCTGTAAAATAATTGAAGTTGAAATCTATACTCCTATAATTAACATTATAAAGCTTGTCATCGCAAAATCAGGCCATTAAATAAAAAAAACATAAAGGTGAGTTTGTTTGGTTGATTGAGCTAATCTCAGGAACTATTATTGTGTTGAATAGTATATTTATTGGGAAAGGTTAATTATATAAATAACATTGAATATGTTATTTATCAAATCAAATGAAACACATTTCATACTTTCTTTTAGCTATGCTAGTAATAAAATAAAACATATTGCACTATCTTCTTTGGCGTTGTAGCCGTAATAGAAAATGCCTGGATCGTTAGATATAATTAAACGACTAGTATGTAATATAACGGACGTTAGGCCGGAATCCCTGTTATACAGAGATATTGGATGCTGGGACTCTACTGGAATTTATCATATACAATGTTATTGTTCACTCAGCTTTGGCCTTTTGCCACTTGGAGCAACAGGTGAAAATATTCTTTAGTACTCATACGTACTAAGTATCTATACATGTGTACGTCGCGTGACAAATAAGTGACATATTTTTAGGTTTTTATTCGATTTGAAGGCACATGAGCGACACGACAGGTTGTGGGTTCGATTCCCACTTGTGGAAATGAAACATTTAATATTTTATTAGAATTACGCCACTTAACACGCAATGCCACCAGAATTCGGCGGAGGGTAGGGAAGGATAGTGTCAAAAAAAAAGAAGAATAGAAAATTCAGATACACTTACCTACTAGAAACAATAATCAATATTTTTTCTTAGTTCAATTTGACAAAAAATTATTTATACATTTAAAAAGTACTAATATAGCAGGCAACTAACAGATATGTAGGTATATTTTCTTTACAATTTTAACTTAACCCGAACTTATTGTTGAAAAGAGAAGGTAGTAATTTATACTATCTAATATATCATGTTTTACTAAATCAAAATCAAATCAGCTTCACTCTGTATCCCGCACACAGCAGGGTAGGCAGGTGGAAGATCGTGTTAAGACACGATGTTCCCCATTTTCCGCCGAATTCTGGAGGCACTGCGTGCTGAGTTGCAGAACTCAGCGCCGCGCTTTGCCTTGCTTAACACCAGAGCGAAGAAATGAAAATATAAATGTAAATAAATATTTCACTTCCTCGAGTGGGGATCGAACCCACAACCAGTCGATTTTACACTCACATTTTGTGCCTCTGCGCCACGACCGGCCTCAATTCAAATCATGTCTTACTATCATTTTAATAACCTCAGAATGCTAGACGAACATAAGCCGTGTGAACCTAATTTAAAAAAATGGCATAATATACGGCGTACGTCGATTATCTTGAATTATGTTGTAATAGACAAAACCACATGTTCGCCAAATCGCTGCCATTAAAGGTATTATTTTTTCACTTTCCCCTTTCATAATTAGTATGCGGGTAAAGTATCACTTTGAATGTTTGCACTTTGGGATGTAGACACGAACGTTGAAACTGTCTGTATTTATACAGATATATTCTAATAATATACCTATACTATACACGATATGTTTTTGTCACTCCATAATTATTTTCTACTAGTGGTCTGTTCGCGGCTTCGCCCGCTTGGACTATACTATTGTAAAATGTTTGGACTAACTTGACTTACGTACTTGGGAACTGTAATCGTAATTTTTCCCGTGTAAATACCGATTCCACGTATATTATGAATAAAAATAAGTAGCCTGTATGTCGCTCCACTATCTTTCTATTATATATCTTCCAGTGAAAATACCATTAAAATTGAGTTAGCTGATACTTAGATTAGCCTGGACAAACAGAAAGACGGACAGACAACATTTATAATCTTTTCGTGTTTTATGCATTTGAAAAACACACAGAACAATTATTTTGAAATCATAATCAGGCACTTAAATTTTATTTATATGTACTATAAATCGATAGAAATTGAATCCACTGTATGTGGATTATGTCCTCCGCTCATTACTATAACACATACAGTTCATTTACTAACACAAATACTTATATCGAATAAAGATATAGAAACAAAGTGTTGTATAAATATTTTAAATAAGTGTTGAGTTGCGGAACACAACGCCGTACTTTGCCTCGTCGCTAGATCGTAGAAATGAGAATATTAAATATTCCCACTCGTGTAGAATGGGAATCGAACCCACAAACTATCGCGTTTATAGTCGCACTCAATGTATTGATTGATTGGTTGTAATATCTAATATTAATGCTAATATTAATTTAAAGAAAAATCTTACAATTTATTATAACTTGGGGAAGGTCATTACGTCATTGATATTTACATCTGCGAATTTGACATTAAACGGAACTCACAAAGGTTGCCTCTCGATTGTACAAGGTTCTGGGCGACGCTGTTATAGGATTACTGTAGACAAAATGTAAATTGCAATAGAAAATGTGTGTGTATGTATGTTTATATACCGAAAAATATATATATGTATTTATTTTTTTAATAGTCTTTATTATAGGGCCAGTTGTGGCGCAGGGGCGCAACTGGTTGTGGGTTCGATCCCCACAGAGGAAATGAAATATTTTTAAACATTTTTAATTCCACACTTAGGAAAGAAAAATACTTATTTAGAAAACGTATAAAAATTTGAACGCAGCGGGACTCGAACAGGAGGCGCGGGTTCGAGTCCCGCTGCGTTCAAATTTTTATACGTTTTCTAAATAAGTAATGAAATATTTATTTAAAAATTATTTTTTCCCTCTAATGTCGAGGCAAAGCACGGCGTAGAGTTCCGCCACTCAACACGCAATACCTCCAAAATTCGGCGATAAGTGGGAAACGGAGTGTCTTAACACTAGGTTCCCTCTANACTCTTCTTAGACAGTTGAAATTTGAAAGAACTAAGAGATATTTCTTCAAATTCCTGCGGAAACGCGATTTCCATTTTAAATCCACGTAAACAAAGTTGCCGGTGAGAGAGTGAGATTCTTATTCTTCTATTTTATACTAAATGTCTCAAAACCACAACACTAACGAATTTAATTGTTTAATTAGAAAATAACGAGAAAGGGATATCTCGTTCTATTTTACGCAACATCGCCGCCATTACCTACGACTCGGTTTCGTGAATGAGGCGCTCCGCTTTGATAGGTTTGTATCTGTGTGCATCATTCTTGACAAATGGCGTTATATTTTAAAACGATTATTTTATTATTTATTTTGTTTGAAAAAAAAACTTTTTCATTTTTGGGAATTTTTTTTTTCTGAACTATATTAGGCTTTTATAGAGTAGTTAAAACTGTGGTTTCAATTAATGTGGTGCTGACACTTCCACCCTGTATAAGAAATGTATTTTTCCCATAGCAAGTTTCGATCTATTAAGTTGCTATGCTTACTTTATTTACTTTGTAAAATTCTAGAGTAAATAAGACACAATATTATGTTAAGACATTCTGTTCTCCAGTCGTGGCGCAGGAGCACACGCGTGCATCTGTAAGCCCGACAGTTATGGTTTCGACTCCCACTCGAGGAAATGAAATACTTAATATTCTAATTTCCTAGCGTTGAATACTTATTTAGAAAACGTATAAAAATTTGAACGTAGCGGGATTCGAACCCGCGCCTCCTGGAAACCTGGTCTGTTTCCAGGAGGCGCGGGTTCGAGTCCCGCTACGTTAAATTTTTTATACGTTTTCTAAATAAGTATTTTTCTTTCCTAATTGTGGAATAACACTTTAAAATTATAAAAAATATTCCTAGCGTTGAGTTACGCTCAATAGGCAATGCCTCAAGAATTCAGTGGAAAGCGGGAACGGAAGTTTCTAAACAAGGAATTGTCATATTGTAAAGGAAAAGAAAAATGCAGCTTTATAGGTAGGTACTATATTATTTTACATCCTATAAAGTAAATTCCTCGTCTCGAAGATGAACATTATAATAATTAGGTTTCTAAGTAACACAAGGAGTTTATATAACTAAGTAAGTAAATGTTGCTCTTTCAAGAACATATTCTTTGAAGTTTTTATTTTAATAATTTTATGTTTTCAACAAAAATAATATCGTAAATAGAGGTAAGTTTATTATTAAATTAACAGTTATATCGAAAAGTAAAACTAAATAATAAAGCTTGTAACTTATTAAAAAAAAATCCTATATTATCATATCAATTGCGTCCCATTTAATTTTTAGCATTTTAAGAATTTTAGTGTGAGAGTATTGTAACAATGTATGTATTGTTAAAAATAAATAAATAAAATAAAATATGCATGGCTATACACATAAATAACATAGTTAATTATGAATAATACAAACTATATATTTTTAATACTATATTAATCGAGACGAGTTCGTGTACTGTCGTCCCGAGTGTCGCGACCGTCGTTCCGTCTATATAGGTGGTGGTGATGCTTGGAAGGCAGCGGTCGAGTCGAACTCTTAAGTACTACGGTACTAATAAATATGATGCACGTAAAGACTCGTACCAAATATATTATAAATATAATACAATAATTTGAAGCCTATGATGCCACGATCTTTTAGGATCGAATTTCTTATAAAGACAATATATATGTGCAGGAGCGACACATATTGTGGTTCAAAGTGATCTTTGAACATTATTATAATATTGAATGTTGCTCGACGTCGCGAAGGCTGACGTGATGGGCTTATGCGAACTGTTATAGCGACATTAACTATGTCGTGGCTGATGCCGTCTCGCAGTACGCTCGCGGTACGTAAGCTATGCTTGTATGGCGTTGGTCATTGATGTATTGTATACCACTTCTACGACTTGGTATACGACTAGTAGGTGTGTGGTGCTACGGGCCCGTCTCATACGGGTGTGTGGTGCTATTTTATGTCCTGGAACTCTGGTGTATGTAGTAGTGGCCGCCTACAGTTCGAGACACGACTGTGGGGTGTGTGCCGTGCGTTTATTTAACATATCGGCCGCCTTGCGGTAGTGCGTTCGTTCCAACGACTTATATTGATCTCACAAATCAATCAACATCACGAATCACTATTCTAATACAATCTTAATATAAACAAGCGTACCTTCAGAAAGATCACACACAAACGTCCCGGAGAGTTCAATAAGACTGATGCAGCCGGAGTCTGGTAGGAATTCACGGTGTAGGGGCGGGGTGCATAATATAAAATCCTTAATACTGTTACCTCTGAATCTCTGAAAGATTTTGGGTTCTTCACGATCACAACTATAAACGGTTATAACCACTAGACACATCACGAGCCAATGCATTATTTATTAAATAATATTTTCAAAGGAGTTTGGGATATCAGTTACAGTATCAAGAGAGTTCGAATGGTGACGGCACCACGTTGTCTTGCCTATGTGGGAAAACAACGAATTAATTCCGTCGAGTAGAAATCGAACCCACAACCATCGCGTTTACAGCCAAATAAATTTGAATTTCATATTCTTAACTTAAATAATTTAATAAATATAGGAATTACTTTAATATTACATTTACAGCAAGCGACTGAGCATGTTTTTTTTATACGAAACTAGTTCGTGGAAGTATGAAATACGGGAAATTCATACTCGTATATAATAAGTTCTCGTCAATGTTATGTCCTTAGTCATTTGGAATAAGGATCCGAGATTCGATGTAGTATTAGCAATATTTTCAAATAAATACTTACTTACATTAAGTGAAAAAGAAAAATGAATATTCTAACATTCATTTATATCACACATTGAAATTATTTAATTTTAATAATATTGTATTTCTTTACAAAACATATTGCTTTATAATGAAAAAAGGGGCACTTTTTGCTCACACTCAATGTCTCGAAAATTAGGCAGAAAGTGGCGGAAGAAAAATAGGACAGAAGAAAATGAAGTATCCTGACACTAAATTCCGTCTGTTTACCCTGTTATGAGCGGGGTAAACACACGTACCTAAAGTAAAAAAAAACTTAAGGTACCTTATACTAAATGTATTTTTATGTATCTATATTTAGCTTCCACAGTGATCATGGCTTACTCTAATTTTACTCTGTACTGTTCCCTATCTATGTTTTATAATATAGCCTATATATACATGGACTAGCCAATCCAGATATGATTTTTCAATTCGAACTAACATTCAACAAAATAATCTCAATAAATTTATATGGCATATGATTATTATTTAAAGCAAAAAGCAAATTTATAAAAATTTCATTTACTTAGGTTCAAAATCTTTTTATCCCGACCTGGTTGGAGCATGATCTATAATTTTCTTTGGACTAACCTGAAACAACAAAATTAAAGGATTAATTATACTGAAAGTACGAGGCCGTCGTGGCGCAGAGGCACAAGCATGCATCTGTAAACGCGACGGTTTTAGGTTCGATATTTCATTCCTCTACCATCCCTCATTCTACCATTCAACATGTAATCCCTCAAAAAAATGGCAGAGAGAAGGCAACTAAACGGAGAACGGAGAATTTTTAACATTATACGGCTATGTTCGGAACAACGCCAGAAGCTAAAAAAAAATATATGAATATATAAACATATCATGTTATCTTTATGTGGGAACTGCTAATGGATTTCGTTTTAACGTTTGGATAAAAGCCTGCCTGAAAATTTATGTGGCGTACGCACATTTTTTACAAGTAGGTAAGTTAGTAGCCCTCATCGCAGATGGCCGTAGATAATTTTTGTTTTGTAAATTAAATGTTGAAATATTTGGTATTTTTTATAAAGCGTCACTCGATTCTGTTAACTTTTTATTCTAAATGTATTACACTCGCTTTTACGCGTGGCTTCGCTCGTGATTCTTCCCTAAAGAAATGACAGTGATTATGAAATAGGTAATGAAATAATAACCTTTAATTGTGTTGAATTAGATTTAAAGTTTCTATTGTTATATACAGGGTGGAAGTGTCAGCACCACATTAAATTGCAGTTTCAGTAAATGGAGCGCTGCCGCTTCCACCCTGTATATTTACATATAACAACACCAACATTTTTTTTTGTTATTATACTTTTTTATCAATATAACTTTTTTTCTAAAGAAAAATAAACTGTGTTCTTGAACTATTAATTCTACCTTTAAATTTTATGATAATCGATTTAATAGTTTACGCGACAAAGCGAAACAGCATACTTACACTTTAATAATGTAAATACAAAATTCTGGCTGAATTATATATTATCTAAAATATTTTTACAAAAACATATGCAATGACGGGTCAATTAGACTTTGAATGTTGTTATTGAAATTTATCGCAGATCCATTAAACTGTAGAGTGTTGTGTCACTATTATTACAAATATCACTTCTGTTTGAAATCCTAACCAATTGTCTGTAATACAGCAATATTACACGCAAATCTTCTTTTGTGCCATCCGAAACGAATAAAAAACCTAAATAACGAACCTAAAGTTAATAAAATGTCGACAGTTATTAAGACATCGATGTTCTAACGAAAACTTGATTAAAATCTTCCAAAAATCATGAACAAAATTAGTCCTTATTAATACTTAAACAAAGCTAATGATTCGGAGAGAAATCATTTGAACCGTAGCCAAAATGGCAGTGAAGTATAACATTTTCAGATCAAATGATCAAGCGTGAAGGTTTTGTTCCAAAGTAAGTTGAACTTTATTATGTAATAATAGTAATGATATCGGAGTCTCACGACCACTGGTCCAGATTACAGTGTTATAAGGTCACTGAAATATTTAGAGCAGACAAAATGGAATATTATTGTATATCATTAGAACAGGCTCAGGCTGCTTCAGGCAGGTTGAAGGGAAGGTTGTGAGTTCGAATCCCACTTGAGAAAATGAAATGTTTAATATTTTGAGAGTGCTGCATTCGAGATACAGCATGACGCTAAAAAAATACCACAACTATTACTTTACATAATTTCATTTTTTAATTTCATTATTTAAATAATAGAGGCCAGTCGTGGCGCAGCGGCACGAAGTGTGACTGTAAAACCGACTGGTTATGGGTTCGATCCCCACTCGAGGAGATGAAATATTTATTTAAAAATGTATATTCCCATTTCTTCGCTCTGGTGTTGAGACTAAGGGCGTTAAGTTCTGTCACTCAACACGCAATGCCTCCAGAATGGGAACGTAGTGCCTTAACACTAGGTTCCCTCTGCCTACACTGCTGTGTGCGGGATACTGAAGCTGAGATGATTATTTAAATAAGCGTTCTCTATATACCAAATTACAGTCAAACAATATATTAGTCCATATTATTTTACTTCAGGAGTATCGATTTGAACAAAAATAACAACGTACAACTTTTAGTACAAATAAAAATTTAAACGTACAATAAGAACCCTCTACCCTTTAATTAAAGTCGGGGCGCGCTATGATCTACTGCTATTTACTATCTGGGCATAATGAGAAAAAAAACACAAAAGGTGCACTTTCATACCGCCCGATTCAATGCTTCCTTTGTGGAGCGCACTCAGCCGCAGGGAAATAGGCGCAACTGTGAGATGTATCGCGCAACTCACGCGGTTACTGCTGCTGTAGCGTGAGCGGAGTTAACCTACTTGAAATATCAATTTATTTTTCGTTTATACGTGAATGATTGATAAGAAGTCATCTTTGAAAAATATTAAATTGTAATTCTCTCACATTTACTTATATTGTGGCTGATTTAGTATTATAATAATTCCTTAAACTGATACCTATAGCAAAAGATTTGGCTTTTTCTAAAAATGCTCCAGACGAAAAAATACATGGCATACATTATGTTTATCGAAGAAATGAAACATAAGAATAGCATTTTATTTATTCATATATCTAAGGACAGACGAAATTAATAAACTTAGGAAGTTAAAACTTGTCTAGTTTTGGATGTGAAGGGGGGCACAAAGATAGGAATTCTTAAAATTGAAATTTCTACCAGAAAAAAGAGGGGCGAAAAATAGGTTTTTCGATTTTACATCATAAAACCTACGCAAACAAATCAGTGGGTGTTGTGCGTCTAAAAAAACAAAGAAAATACTAAAATTTAAGATATTTCTGAAGTTTCTATAGATATTTAATAAAGAATTCATAACATTTTTTTATGATAAGACTTCCCGAAATTCCTATGGGAAAAAAGGGGCGAAGAAATAACGAGTAGGTATTGCCATTTTACGTTTCATTAGACTTCCATCCACACAAAAAAAATATGGGTCTTGGTATCTTAAACTCGTAAAAAAGGTAATATTTAAGATATTTCTGAAGTTTCTTTATCTAGATATTTAATATGGTAATTGGAATCAACAAATTAGTGATGTGAAATCAAATCAAATGACGCATGATGTAACGCACGAATGGAACGAATTCTGCAGATCAAAGGCAGCTAAAGTTCTTGAGAGGATTGCTTTTAATAAAATTGCCTATTATTATTTACTATTTTTTGTCTACATTTACATTTTTATGAAAATTGAGTAACGTTATTATACTGACAAATACTATATATCTTTATATAACATAAAAAAATCAACAATTCATACGTTTAAGTGCTCTACTTTAAAATTTCTGATGAGATTTCATATGCACTAATTTGTTTATTATTTCAAAGACAGCAAGAAGCACTTAGTGACAAATCACTCCGTTCTCACTTTCCATCTCATTATTTGGCAGCAAACCTATAGTTCGGCAACAGAACAGCATTATACCACGCTACGACGACGTTCAGCTTGTTATTATTTAACAATATATTTAAAAAAATATATATAATTGAACTAAAAACTTCCTTTAATTAAGTCCATTTATATGAAAAAAAAACCACTTTTTGTATCAAAAAAAATAGCAAGCGGACAGTTAGACTTCACCACTTAATAAACTTTAATCGCCGCCTCTTAAGCACTAATCTCAGGTTTAAAACCCAAAGCGGAGTCACGACTACGCTATCAGCGGGTAATGGCTATGAAATGCACCCGTATTTTTACAACACGAGCGAGCGGAATTAAAATCACGACTCGCCACCAAAAGATAACCCCGTACTGTTAATCTATAGAGGCTTTTAGATATTAAATTTAACTGTAATGTTTGGAACACGATTTTATAGTTTTGTTATAAATTTTATTGTATGAAACGTAGAAATGTAATTTCTGTGGGCCAAGTTCTTACAAAACATTCGAATTCACCATACACGTCCACTTAAAATTCTAATATTAGAACAGAAAGGCAGACAAATATTAAATTAGCATATTCCACTCTACTTACCATAACATCAAGATAAAATAACAAGATCAAAAGAGCATATTTTTATTATTTAAAAAATTCACCGAAAACTAAATTACATATTATAGTTATCTTTACAAAATTTAACCAAAAATAGAAGTCAACGTCCGTATAATATTCACGTTTCGCCGTTCAGTCCTCGTAGTACGGGTGTATCTTGGGGCCGATCTTAAAGACCTGTTGCTATCCTGGTGGAGGCCGTTAACGTGAATGCGAGCGGGAACCACTGGCTAAGCTAAGACGCCACAGGTATCAACATACAGTAATAAATGTCGTTGAAGCGTGGTTAGGCAAACGTAAAATGATAAATATGTATTTAATATACACTAGTGTTTATATATTTTTAAAGAGAATAAAGAATTATATTATGTTTCGAGTTCTGGATTTTTTTCTTAAATTCAAAATATTAGACAAACTATAAACCAATTTTTTATCGTCTAAATATTTATTTACTAGGTATTAGTTATACATAATTTTTTATAGCTTCACACTGTACCCCGAACATAGCGGGGTAGGCAGAGGCAAAATAGGAACCTAATGTTAAGAGGCTCCGTTTGCATTAAAGCACTTCCGTTCTGAAAGCATTCCGTTACTACATCTTTTTATCATGATACTAATTATTTATTAATAAAATATTGTGTTATTCGAACATTCACTGCGTTTCATTTATTTAAATTTATTAAATTTTATATATTTTTATTATTTAATAAGAAATATAAAATAAATAAAAACCAAAGCGGCTTCCTATTATAAATATTCATAATGAAATAAAAAAACCACTAAGGCAGAAACTTGCATAACATGTTTACCACGCACATCTATTTTCATTCGTCCTTTTATTTATGCGTGACCTACAAACAATACTGCCGATTGATTTTCTTTTTTATATTATATAATATATATACATAAAACACAGGTATGGATGAATATCATGAAATAAAAAAAATGCTACGTCTAAACTGTTGAGGTATCTTGATTAATTTATTTAGGTATGAGTTTAAAATATTTTCTCCTATATGCTGTTTTCGTAAACTTCCACCCTGTATATATACATCCTTTTTTTATTTATAACATTTTTGAAGCAGTTTAAGCGTCATCGCAGGCTGCCTGCGAGCGCGATGGTTATGGGTAATATCCCCAATCGGGGGAATTAAATATTTAATATTTTCATTCTCTTCGCTCTCGTAACGAGGCAAAGCGCGGCGTTAAGTTTCCCTAATGTTTCCCTAATTTCTCATAACTCAATTGGTCGACTCGGGTGGAGAACGGAAATGTTTTAATACTTCCCCGGAACGGAAATGTTTAAAAACAAAATATATTATTTTTATATTTTTAATTACATTGAATTATTTCAAAAAATATTAATTAATTTTAAATTATATAATATCAAAAAAAATTAAATAAAATTAAAGACATTATCACAAGCATCGAAATTCCGCGAAATAAAGATACGAGGCGAAGCAAAAGTTAAAATTTTTCAGTATCTTAATAAAATTATCTATATAGTTAATAAAGCAAGTAGGTCATCAGTGTAAATTAATTTACATATTAATCTGTATTCAATGTTCATACATTAAGTTGTAGTAAAAAATATTTTACTACAACTTACAGGATTATCAATATGTAATGCTAAAAATGTTAAATTTCTCAAAAAAAAATTCAAAATATCAAAAAATCTAAAATCTCTAACAATATAATAAAAAAACACTACAATAAAAAAAATCACTTAACCCCCAAAAACTTTAAACCTTGTACAACACCCGAACTGCCAGTCCCGACTGTTATATAAAAAAAATCAGCTTCACGCTGTATCCCGCACACAGCAGGGTAGGCAGAGGGAACCTAGTGTTAAGACACTCCGTTCCCCACTTTCTGCCGAATTCTGGAGGCATTGCGTGATGAGTGGCAGAACTCAACGCCGCGCTTATCCTCGACACCGGAGCGAAGAAATGGAAATATAAATTTAAGTAAATATTTCATCTCCTCGAGTGGGGATCGAACCCGCAACCAGTCGGTTTTGCAGTCCCACCTCGTGCCGCTGCGCCACGCGCAGATGGCCTCAACTGTTATATCTATCAATATAAATAAAATATCTAAAACTGCCACTAATTTATACAAAAAAAAACTACAGCAATTACAGTATAGCAACGATCGTTTATATAGTTCCGCCTTTTCTTATAATTAACTATCGTTGTGAGTACCGCCGTCAAATTGATGTCATTATGCAAGCGGCTTGCGGTTGTAAAATATTTAATGTAATTTAAATCTTATTAATAAAAATATAAAGTTGTAAATTCAACGCGACCATGTTGTGGTCGATGGATACACCACAGACGGTGCGAACTGAATACTGAACGCTACAAAATTTCTATTTAACGAATTACAAACGTTGCAATTGCTTTGGAAAGATGGTTTTTGTGCAACGCAGAAGGCTTTTGAATGTCAATGTGGATGTTCTGTTTTGTCTTGATATAAATTGAAAATAAATTTTATATTTTTACTCACAAACAGTACCTATTGGTTCTTATTTATTTTTTTAGTTTCACACTGTATCACCTGTTCCTGTAGCACACTGGTTCCCAACCAGTGGTCCGCAGAAGACTAAATATGGTTCGCGAACGATTTTAATTTTATGACTGGGGATAGTGAGGCGAAGTTTCTGTTTAATTATCACAATTAATTTTTATTATACCTATATGCATAGTGGTCCCTGCTACCAAAAATGATATAAAAGTGGTCCTTGATCAAGAAAAGATTGGGAACCCCTGCTATAGCAGGATAGGCAAGGAGAATCTAGTGTAAAGCTACTCCGCTCCTCACTTTCCGCCAAATTGTGGAGGCATTACATGCTAAGTGGCGGATCTCACTGCCGCGATGTACCTTGTTATCTATCAGAGATACGAAATTTAAATATTTCGGTTCCTCCTTGCTTCAATATCTGTATTGAACTAATATTTAAAATATTTTTGTTGTTTATTAAACCTATATACCAATTAAATCTACAAACAATGGTTATGACGTATGAAGATGAGATTAAAACATAATTGCTTAAAATAACTAGTTTAAGTTTAACTATATCCACAGTTAAAATTTAACTGTGGATATAGTTAAACTTAAACTACTCTGTGATTAATTCACGTCTTTGGCGACGACAGCGTTGTTCAAACTCAGACCAGGGATAAGTTTCATGTTTGTCAATATGCTTAAGTAATTTACTCAGCACTAGTCTAAGCTAAATTGTATTTCTGTCAAACCGATATGGAGTCATTTTCAATTTAATTATGTAAATAATAGTAGTATTTAATCAAAATTTATTCAAATCAGGAGCGAAAAGTACAGCGGTAGATCACAAAAGCATAAAGCTGATAAGTAATAACAATATCTAGATTTAATAGTAGAGGCCGGTCGTGGCGCAGCGGCACGAGGTGTGACTGCAAAATAGACTGGTTGTGGGTTCGATCCCCACTCGAGGAGATGAAATATTTACTTAAATTTATATTTCCATTTCTTCGCTCTGGTGTCGAGGTTAAGCGCGGGTTAAGCGAGGGTAAGGCGTTGAGTTCTGCCCCTCAACACGCAATGCCTCCAGAATTCGGCAGAAAGTGGGGAACGGAGTGTCTTAACACTAGGTTCCCTCTGCCTACCCTGCTGTGTGCGGGATATAGCGTGAAGCTGATTTGATTTTTTTATTTAATAGTAAATAAAGCTAAATGTGTAATTGTATATTTATATTAAATTTTAGAAAAAGAAGCCCCGCTGAGTTTCTTGCGCCGGTTCTTCTCAGGTCTGAGGCATTCACTTTAGTGAACTGGTGGTAAATTATTTGACGTTCCAATAACGGAGCATGTAACTTCTTATATTGTAAATTAAATCAGCTTTACACTGCATCTCGCACACAGCAGGGTAGGCAGAGAAAACCCAGTGTCAAGACATACCGTTCCCCACTTTCCGCTGAGTTCTGGAGGCATTCCGTGTTGAGTGGCAGAACTCAACGCCGCGCTTTGCCTCGACACCAGAGCGAAGAAATGAAAATATAAATGTAAGTAAATATTTTATCTCCTCGAGTGCCACACTCTGTTTCTTGGCGCCACGACTGCCCTCGTACTCGCCTTCTTATATTGAATTATTTGACTTAGACTTTGCTCGGATTCCGGCGGTCTGGAAAGGAGACGTGGAGAATTATATCAAGTATTACAGATACTCTCCGCCTACTTAAAATCGAACTGTATAAAAATACATTGTATTGTGACGCAAAATCCTTATCTTATTTAATCTTATCAAACTGAAGAAACGCCCACGTACCTTACCATTTATAGATTTAAAACATAAACATTCCTATACGTGAGTTTAATCACAATATTTTTTAGCTTCGTGCTGTATCCCGCACCTCGCTTGGGAACCTAGTGTTAAGACACTCCGTTCCCATAAAGACACCTCCGTTCCCCACTTTCCGTCGAATTCTGGAGGCATTGCGTGTTGAGTGCGATAATGAACGCCACGGTTTGCCTTGAGATACACGATCAAGACATTAAACAAATAAATCATATGTTAAGTCACTTAAAGCCTCTTAAGCTGTGTTAAAAGATAATAAAAATAGTATTTAAGCTAATATAATTGTTTAGGTAAATGTAAAATGTTATTTATAAAAGAGGCCGTCGTGTACCAGTGAGACAGCATCAAATTATAATCGCGATCGTTTGAGGGTTCGATCCTTATATGGGCAATAGATTAAAATTAGATTAAAGGACAGTGGGAACAGAAAATCTTAAACCCAGGATCTCTTTGTTTATCCTGCTCAACTTTAAATAACATCTAATTTACTTCGATAATATACTTATATATTATAATAAGAATAAATCGTGGCGCAATTGGAGTGAACACGCGGTGGCTGAGATATATGATATTGGATGTATAGAAAATTTGTATCTCAAAAATATTAGTGCTACTCTTGTATGCTTGTCTTGCCAACCAAACTCAATTTCCAGTTCCACCGTCTAATATCAAATGTCGTATTACATGGTATTATTCTGAAATGGCAATTTCTTTTAGCTTCTGCCTCTGCCCCCCCCCCCCCTGCCGTGTGCTGTATCCCGCACACAGCAGGGTAGGCAGAGGGAACCTAGTGTTAAGACACTCCGTTCTCCACTTTTCGGCGAATTCTGGAGGCATTGCGTGCTGAGTGGCGGAACTGAATGCCGCGCTTTGCTTCGACACCAGAGAAAAATGGAAATATAAATTTAAATAATTAATTCATTTCTTAGAGTTGGGATCGAATCCACAACCAGTCGCGTTTACAGTCACACTTTGGGCTCCTGCGCCACAACTGGCCTGATATAGATTATATTTGTTAATCAGCACACACATATAGATAATATTTATTAATCAGCATTAATTCAGCAGGAGCACAAGCGTGCGACTGGAACATGCCAGGTTGTGGGTCCGATTTCCATTTGTTGAAAGAGATATTTAATATTTCCATTTCCTCGCATTTCCTCCTTTAGTAATAAAGCAAAGCGCGGCGTTGAGTTCCACCACTCAATACGCGATACCTCCAGAATCGAACGGAAAGTGGGAAACGAAGGTGTATAATTGGGGACGGAGTGTCTTAACATTGAGTTCCTAGGTTCCCTCTGCCTATCCTGCTATATGCAAGATACATCGTGAAGCTAAAGAAAAATACCAACCAGATGTGACATCTAATTAACAAAATCATAAAAATAAAATTATTAGTATTGACGTCGTTGTAATAAATTTCATAATATTATTTTTAGATAGTACCACATATAATTTTATATGACAAAGCATATTTCTCAAAATCTTGGATTGAGTAGAGGCCGGTCGTGGCGCAGCGGCACGAGGTGTGACTGCAAAACCGACTGGTTGTGGGTTCGATCCCCACTCGAGGAGATGAAATATTTACTTAAATTTATATTTCCATTTCTTCGCTCTGATGTCGAGGTTAAACGCGGCGTTGAGTTCTGCCACTCAACACGCAATACCTCCAGAATTCGGTAGAAAGTGGGGAACGGAGTGTCTTAACATTAGGTTCCCTCTGCCTACCCTGCTGTGTGCGGGATACAGCGTGAAGCTAATTTAATTTTTAATTTTAATTTTTTGGATTGAGTAATCAATATGCATACTGCATATAAACCAATTGAGATCTCAATATGGCGATACTTTTTTTACAAAGATATTTTTATCAAAATACAATTAATGTATATAAAATTGTGTTTAAAATTGTTTATTTAATAAGCAAATAACTTCTTATTCTCTTATTTTAAATATCTGATATTTCAAGTTCTAAAGTGGAATTTCCAGTGGAAAACGAATGTTCGAAGATCTAAAGAATTATATTGGTAATGTGAAACGACTGTTGGATTTGTTTTAATATACAAATACTTGTTTTTTATGTTCATGTATCACACAATATTTTATAAATATAAGGACCAATTCAGCGGAATGTAGGCACGGAAATCCTTTAAAGGGAACCGAGTGTCTTACCAATACCCAATTTGTATCTGCCTGCTTTGCTATGAGCGGGATACAGCGAGAAGCTAAAAAAAGCCCTATAAATGCATCACTCCGATATCCAGGTTTTCTATCTAAGTCCCACGATACGAGTGTTTATACTTATGATGTTTGTGGCGTTGTTGACACCAAATGGGTAAATCGATTTTGATGATTCTTACATTTTCCATTTGTCTTAAACTTGAGAGTGACACTAAAGATAAACATAAATAAATTGTTGAAATTTCGCAAAATAGTAAATATTAAATAAAAACAGTCGGGACCCATTCTTCAATCAATTAAATCTCCCTAAGGAGCCCTGTAAAATTTAAAGGTATTCCTTGGCTTGATTTTATTATGCAAAGAAATGGTTAATCAATGTTTTCATCGATTATGGAGCTTTGAATTGTTTAGTTGTTCAGAATATTTGTCAAAATTTGAAAGTATTGAACATTGCAGTCTTTTATTTTTATGATCATTTTTCTTCATTCAAGAAGGCCTCTAACCCATATTCGTCCGAAAAAATTAAGAGGATATTTACTTTTTCTTTAAGTTAGTGTATACCTCTACGTTGAATATTAAAAATGTGTTTCTAAACAAAATTTTAAGCCACGATCGATATAAATATAAATCTAGACCTAGTCTACAATTAATGCCATAAATACAGCTTCAGTCACTGATATTAGTTTTACGGTCTTAGAAATATTATTAGGTATGTATATTACTTAATTTCTCAATAGATAAGCATTAGTATTCTCAATAGATAGATTCTATGTTGTTTCTCAGTAGGAACCCGTCAGATTAGAATCTCAGATTGATCGGTCCGAAATAGGGTACCAGCAAACAAATTAACGAACTAAAATGGACTGTTGTACTGTAATCGATTTGGTTACAAAATCATTCACAAATAGATGATAAACAGATTGATAAATGTATATATTAATAGTTGAACGCCCTCGCTTTACTTGAAATTACTTATGTAAATAATTTGGACCTGTGTACCTATAGAGGCCAGTCGTGGCACAAAGTGTCACTGTAAAATCGACTGGTTGTGGGTTCGATCTCCACTCGAAGAAGTAAAATATTTATTTACATTTATATTTTTATTTCTTCGCTCTGGTGTCGAGGCAAAAGAGCGGCGCCGAGTTCCGCCACTCAACACGCAATGCCTCCAGAACTCGGCGGAAAAAGGGGAACGGAGTGTCTTAATACTAGGTTCCCTCTGTCTACCCTGCTGTGTGCGGGATACAGTGTGAAGCTGATTTTATTTATTTATTTGTGTACCTATGTTATGTAGAACTAAGAACGTGATGAATACTCTAATAAAAATATATACCTAAAACACATCGACTTTTCTTTGATGTTGTGCTTGTGACGGATCAACTAACGCCATGACTAAGCTTGATGTTACAGAAACTAAATCGTTGGTCAAAGATGGAATCTTATTTTTAAAGACTGTATTCAGTAGGTTTTCATATGATGTATACAGAATGAGTATAAAGAACGAATACAAGATAGGAAATAAAGAAAGAGTACATGTACGTTTTGATATAATTATTTTTAATAAGGAAACTTAAACTTAATTAAAAACAAAATATTTTTGAATAGTTTAGAAAGTAAATATAAAGATTTAGAATCCATCTGCCATGCAATTGGAAAGGGTTGTATTTTTTTAGGATCCAAGGTAACCTTTAATTTAATTTACTTAATAACCTATTTCTGGTAGGTCAAAATTCAACTCATCTCCAATTTTAACATAAAATAAACTATGCAAAAATTAACATTTATAATTTATTAGAGCGATTGATGCCATAGCTTTCAAATAAAAATACATAAGCAGCTATAGGATCGATTATCACTCGGAAGAACGTTTATATTTAAAAACGATTGTTCCTATATTGTCCAGGCTTAATAAAACCTAGCATTGCCCAAGTAAAGACCTGTGTCACTAAAATGAACAGAATCAAATCAAATCAAATCAAATCAAAAAATACTTTATTGCACAAAGATAAAACATAAATACAATAACATTTATAATTTTAATACAGATAATAGAAGATGGGCTTTTAGTAGGATTTCAGTTTAAAAATACGAAAATGATCCGGAAAATGAAAAAAGAAAAGTTACAAACATCTTTTTAAGCGTTCATAGTAAAAAGTGCGACACAAAAGGCAGTTCACATTTATATATTCTATAACTGTTTTTTACTCGGACAAGGTCGTGTCACGTTCAATTATAACAGGAATGTGCATAAAAGCCAAACAAATGCTCTTGACCTCGGATGAAACTATTTGTTGGAGTACTCAAGACTCTTCAATGTCAACATTAAAATTATCATTTATAGAGATTTCTTATGTGTTTTCATATAATTTTTGTAAGAGCTAGCAGTAAAGTTTTATTTTCTTTCCACTTTAAAGTTGCTAGTGGATCGTACATTGTTTGTTTATGTTCCTTTTTTATTGTACTATAGTGCCATATGGTAGGTAGTAGGTAAGTTATTTATATCTTAGAAATGTTGCTTATTGTTATGTAGTGTGTGAACTTACTCGGTATTTTGACATCTATTTAAAATTATAAGCTGTAAAATATGTACCTACAATTTTTCTAATCTATGTTTAATAATTTTTAAAATATGATTTTGTATCGTTCTGGATGATTTATTATTTTATGTATTTATATATTATTATAATTAAAGAGGCAAAATGACATTTTTGTTGTATATATATTTTATAAAAATAAATATATTTTAACATGCAAAAATAATAAAAAGCGTGTTAATAACAACTTTATGTATAATTATTAATTAAAAAATACTTATTAACTCACATAAAAATGAGTTTTAGTTAAATAGTTTTAAACTTTAAAAAAATCAGCTTCACGTTGTATCCCGCACATTGCAGGGTATGCAGAGGGAACCTAGTGTTAAGACACTTCGTTCCCCACTTTCCGCCGAGTTCTGGAGGTCAGCTGAGTGGCGGAACTCAACGCCGTGGTTTGCCTTGACAATAGAGCGAAGAAATGAAAATATAAATAAAAATTAATATTTCATTTCCTCGAGTGAGAATCGAATCCACAACAAATCTATCTCTAGTTTTAAACTTAGTAGGAGGTATATAACGTTAATTAATGTTAATTTTGAAAGTATTTAGGTATTCTCTTATAAGTAAATTTAAATTTTATGCAAATACCAGCTTGCAAGAAATAATTCTATTAACATATAAATTACATCGTATAAACTCTGTATATGATGTGTTCACGCAAACACAATACACACTGTAAAATATAATCTTAATAAACAAAATTATTTTAAGAAGTGCATTCTCATTTCTCATCAAAGATCCGATTGAAGGAACCGAAACTAACATGATCGCGAATAATCGCTCACTTACCTTCTTTACTAATATTTATGATATTATATTTTAAGGCAATCAATGGGGAATGGAATTGTCTTAATGGGAACGAAGTGTCATCATAACACTAGGTTCCCAGGTTTTCTCTGTCTACTCTGCGATGTCCGGGATACATCGTGAACCTAAAAATAAATCTAGTAATTGCTTTACTAACATTGAAAAGTACCTATATTTAAGTATAATAAAGTACATAATTTAGACTTATATAAGTATATAATATACGCCAGTACCTACAATATCGTTAAAAGGAAAAGAAACGATTAGCCTTATTGGTTCAATTTTAATCATGACTCGAAATTTCAATAGCATTACGGTCGAATGGGCAACTGACGCTTTTGAATAGTCTTTTAAGTTAATAGATCAGTACTAATACAGCAAAAAATATAATAAATAAATCTTTTTATAAGGAATTGTTAATTTTTATAAATATGAATAAAAATTGGAAAATCAATTAGGAAAATTTATTTATTTATTTAAAATAAGTGGTCAATGGATAAGATTATTACTTTTTTAACGAAATAAACTAATAAAAGGTAAAGCAATTTGATTATATTTAAACATAAATAAATATTCCGTTCTACAATTTTCTAAGAAAGTATAAAATGATACCTTGTTAAAGTTGAAATCTAATAAGTTCTTTGATTTTCACGATTATTACACATTTTAAATGAAAGTTACAGATTTTAAGAGGCCAGTCGTGGCGCAGCGGCACGAGGTGTGATTGTAAAACCGACTGGTTGTAGGTTCGATCCCCACTCGAGGAGATGAAATATTTACTTAAATTTATATTTCCATTTCTTCGCTCTGGTGTCGAGGTTAAGCGCGGCGTTGATTTCTTTCTCTAGAATTCGGCAGAAAGTGAGGAACGGAGTGTCTTAACACTAGGTTCCCTCTGGCTACCCTGCTGTGTGCGGGATACAGCGTGAAGCTGATTTGATTATATGAAAGTCACGGGTAGTCTACACGAGCTACTGTAACGTGTTCGAAACGTCGCGTTTCCAAAACTGTATAATACCAAATAAACGCGATTAATCCGGTTAAAATAGTTTCATTTAAAAAGTTGACATCTATTGACAAATATTATAGAAATTTTCTATCTATTTATTATCTATCGTCCTTTTTCTACTCTCATAGCGACACCAAAACAACTAACATCAAAACTACTTTAGATTAATCGATCGATCTCAGGATCAACCGAAATAAAATATAATTATCATTTTTTAATCAAGATATGCACATTTGCAGTAACTACTTATCTGCCTCTAACAGGCTTGTTGAGAAAACTTAACAATTTTGCATCATAAAATCAAGTGTAGGCGTTAACATCAAACTTAACATAATATGCTACATATTTAACTGTAAGCTGGAAAAAAAAGGTAACCACAACTTTGTACTATTTAAATATGATATTTTTTTTATGTTCAGAGGCCAGTCGCGGCGCAGGGGCACAAAATGTGACTGTAAAACCGACTGGATGTGGGTTCGATCCCCATTTCTTCGCTCTGGTCTCGAGCGCGGCGCCGAATTCTGCCAGTCAACACGCAATGCCTCCAGAATTCGGCAGAAAGCGGGGAACGGAGTGTCTTAACACTAGGTTCCCTCTGCCTATCCTACTGTATGAGGGATACAGCGTGAAGCTGATTTTTTAATGTAAAATATGTAGTTTTTAAGTGTAAGTTAGAAAATATGAGATTTTACAAGTAAGCCGCATTTTACACGCTGTTTCCTGGATAAAGTGGGGTGGGTTAAGAGAACCTTGTGTTAAGACACACTGTTACCCACTTTCAGCCCAATTTTCAATACCTTGTGTGTTGAGTGACGGAACTCAACCAGTACGCTATATCTAATAATAAGTGTTAGTATATACTCTTAAATCGACACTTTTCATATTAATAGAACGAATATTCATTTCTTGTGAATCCATACTCGTAACTTACAATAGATGTCTGGTCTACTGTAAGTTAGTTGATACAGGTAACAAGAATTAATATGATAGCTTGCTACGATATTTACATTTTATACTCTGTCTACACTAGCTACTAGTGAAAAGTCTAAATTTTATAATATTAAAATAAAAATTCTGAATCACACACCTAACATCGTAAAAAGAATGTGAAATTAGAACTTTGCATTTTAACAATCAAAAATTCAACCACTACACCCACCATATACTTATCAGTAAAAGTTATTGATAATAGACATGTTAGTGAATAGCTAATATTATATAATAGAATAATAATAAGCGTAACTTCCAAGTAATAGTGGCAAATCATATATTATATCAGTTATTCACACCGCCAGTGTAAACTGCAAACTGTATAGACTAATGCAATCTTGCCCCATAAAAGTGGACTGTAGGCGGCGTTCCCACGAATTTAATCTCCGCTGTTGATTCACATGGAACATGACCAGCATTGAGAGTCTACAAATTATTAACGCCTAAACTTGGCTCTGGCCCGCGTAGTTTCTTATTGTTTATTCTATAATTAATAAATATTTCATAAGATCTTTCATTTTCGTAATTATTATAGATTTTAAATGAAACTCGTTTAACTGGATTAAGATCTTTCATTTTCGTAATTATTATAGATTTTAAATGAAACTCGTTTAACTGGATTAATCGTGTATTTACTTTTGGAAATCCAATGTTTGACAAGGCAGGGGAACAAGGGTGTGACCTGTGATTTTGTCGCTCTGGCACCAAGGCGTTGAGTTACGCCAATCAAAACGCAATGCCTCGAAAATTCGGTGGAAAGTGGGGAACGGGGTGTCTTGACTCTAGGTTCCCTCTGCCTACCCAGCTGTGTGCGGGATACAGCGTGAAGTTCATTTAAAAATGCTAGTAAATAGAGCGAACAATGGAATTCGCAGTCTATAAAACTTAAATGAGGTTGGTTAAATAAAATAATGTATACCATTTAACTTTTCACTATATTGAATTCTATGAAAGATTCAATATAATAGTCGTGAAGAAGCTACACAAAGACAGAATAAGTTGCTCTTCACATTTATTATGTGAGTGAAGTTATTTTCTCTAGTCTCCAGTTGCAAACTCATATTTTATTTTTCAAATTCTGTTACAAACTACTTTAAAATGCTGAATAGAAGTAGAAGTAGATAATAGTTTATTCTTGAAACAATCATTTTAGAATTTCAATTTCATCGACGCGAACTGTTTTGTTTGTTCATTACATGGATTATTAGACTATTTAAAAAAAAACAGCTTCACGCTGTATCCCGCACATAGCCGGGTAGGCAGAGAAAACCTAGTGTTAAGACACTCCGTTTCCCACTTTCCGCAGAATTCCGGAAGCATTGCCTGCTGAGTGGCGAAACTCAACGCCGCGCCTTGCCTCGACACTAGAGCGAAGAAATTAAAATATAAAAGTAAATAAATATTTCATTTCCTCGAGTGGGGATCGAACCCACAATAAGTCGATTTTACAATCACACTTTGTGTCCCTGCGTCACGACCGGCTTCTGATCTTGATTGACTTTAAATTAAAAACTCCCTAGCATCCCTGTTATAATCAAATATTTTTTTATATTGAAATGAAAAAACGATTATAAAAAATTACAGATAATTACGAAACAATGATATAAATGTGTATAAATATACATATAAGCACAAGTAATAACCATCGCTGGTAAAGGGTTCAAGTCTAAGTTGAAGAAATTAATAATATGAAGTAATAAGACATTAACTATAAAATATATATAAAGCAAAGAGCCTAGTTTAGATTTAAGATATTATAAAATATACGTTTTTTTCATTATTTCTCACATATTTTAAACTACATATATAACTCACACACGGTGACGTTTAAATTTATAACGCATTACAATGCGGAGCGTCTCTATTGTTAGAAAGTAGGTTAGAGTTTCATGGCTTAGACCTGGATTGATACTTGCAAGATCTATTAACTATTCTCTGAATGGATATCAAGATATTGAAACAGATAACGCAATATACAAATATGAAGTAAATTCTGAATTATTTAAATGAAAATGGTTATATTTTTTTTTTTAGGTTCACACTATATCCCGCGCACATAGCAGGGTAAGTAAAGGGGACATGGGGACATAGTGTTAAATTATGTACGTATTGCGTGTTGAATGATGTTACCAGAGTGAAGAAACGAAAATATTAAATATTTCATTACCCCTATTGGGAATCGAACCCACAACTCGTCACGTTTACAGTCGCACACTTATGACCCTATGCCGAGACTGGTCTCTAAAGAAAAATAAATAATAAATGTAATTTTAAAGTTAAAAGAAGCACATCTAATCTATTCCTCGTTCATCAAACATATATCAGATAAAAGCATGTTTAACAAAAAAAATGCAAAAAGATTTTTTAGAAATTAAATAGCAAAATCAATATAAGTACACATAATATGAAACCGCATTGTTGGAATAAAAGGAATATTTACATAAATATTTCTCCAAAAGACAACCTCAAATAAAAAAATATATAATTAAGTCTATAGGATTTATTTCCTTATCAGCAAGGCACTAAGCAACCAGCTGCATAAAACTTCAGCGACTAAAGTAAAGAAAAACAAAATGTCCCTCGTTAATGTTATGGGCGGTTAGTTTTAAAGCTTTGAGAAAGTCTTGAATTAGATTTATTTAAAAGTGTAATAAAAACGAGAGATTTAATTTTAAGATTGCATTAGATCCCCAAATGAAACTGACTGTTTCGTTCCTGGTGGGCTTCCAGGAGGCGTGGGTTCGACTCCCGCTACGTTAAAATTTTTATACGTTTCCTAAATAAGTATGAAACTGACAATAAGGAATAGGAAACTTAAATATTGATAAAACTAGCATATATAATCTTGCAAGACGACAAGAGCACTTTGAACTTAATTATGGCATTCAATGTAAATATGTATATTAATTTATACAAATATAATTAAACTAAAGAGATCGCTTGGTTAAACGTGCTTATCTAACTTAACAGGAACTACTGGTTCTAATTGAAAAAATATTTCTGTGTTGTCTAATCAATCTACATATAACGCATATATATTACTAATAATAGTAGTTAGTGGTCTCGATGATACCCGATCAGAAGATACACAATTCTCAGTTATTTCCACACAGTCTCTGAGAAGTAGCCGCAGGTGCTATGAAACTAAAATATATAAGCAAGTGAAGTCAGTCTAATTTGGCAAATATTAAAATTAAATTAATTTGTGCAGCGTCATGTTCACCTTCACGTCACATTTCAAAATTTCCGGAAAGTATTCACGTAGTCACATTACAAGCAAAAATGTTAAAAACTATCAAATCCACTACCCACTACACTTTTAAGGTCAGACTCTGTATCGCTGCGCCACGACGACCTTAAAGCAATAATTGGTGTTTAACTATAATATGAAAAAAAAATAAAAAAAATGCAAGAAACAAAAGTATCTAGACACAGTAATTCATTAATTAATATCTAAACACACAACAAACATACCAACTTACCTACAATTATTCTATAAAAATCATAGTACCTACAATAAATCGATCGTCATCAGTCACGAAAACATAAAAAGTATCGATTTCCATATACAGAAATCGATTGTACGACGTGTGACGTGGTGTTATCGAACACAAAGAATGTGTACGTAATACTTACGCTTACGAAAAACAAAATTGCAACACAATCGTGTTTTAACGTATCGTGTTAAAATGCTTAAGAAAACACGGAATGTTTTTTTAGAAGAATTTTATTATATCACGAAAAATATAAAGTAATTTCATAATCTAATATTATGGTTTTAGATTACGGGTTTAAGAAATAAAGGAGAGTGTTTAATGAAGATAAAAAAAATGTGACTTATGACTAAATTATTTCACTGCACTACACCTCATATATTTTATTCCGCACATATCAGGGTAGGAGCAGTTAACCTTGTGTTGTGTTATAACAACTTACGTTCCTCGCAATTGAGGCATTTCGTGTTGAATGGCGGGACTTAACGCCGCGCTTTCCCTAGTCACCAGAGCGAAAATTTAAATATTAATTAATTCATTCCCCTGAGTGAAAATAAAACTCACAACCGTCGCGTTTAAAGTCACACTTTGTCCCTCTGCGCCACGATGGCCTCATTTTTTAAATACAGGCATTTTTTAAATTATAATTTTAGTTGTTCTGTTTAGTTAGACAAAATATTTATAACGATTTCTTTATCTGAAACACAGCTTATATGAACGTGTGGATCGTTGTGTAACGAAATAATTTGCCATTTTATTTTTCTAAATATTTTTAAATTTCAATCTTCACATACCCACCCATAAGTTTATAAATTCCAGAAATATACTAGGGCTAATACAAACATACTACAAAGATCATAAAAACATTTTATCTATATCCTGGCATTTTTTTAAATTTCAGTCACGATTCCTGCCAATGTGTAGTCACTATAAAAACCATATTTTATGATAATACACCAATATTTTTACCATCCCATACATTATGTTACATAGAAAGTCATACAATATCTAAGGATTTGATAACATCGTACAGCACTCATCCACACTCGCATCTCCCACTCTACTCACGTTTCAAGTCGACACCGGAACGTACTCAGGATGTGTACTGGCTATTTACAAAGTAAATCCATAATAAATATAAGCTTGTTGTATCTAGTCTACTAGTACGAGTGTGAAAGATTTTATTTTAGGGTTCCGTATCTCAAAGGTAAAAACGGAATTCTTTTAGGATTTTTTTCTTATTGGATCACTTTGTTGTCCATCTGTCAAGGCCATTTATCTCGGGATCACGTAGAAATATCAAGCTAAAATTAATATCAAATATTCAGGTCTATGGTCTCTTGTAATAAAAAAAATGATATTATTCAATAATATTGATACGTTGGCGCTACGTTATTTTCGCCATTGTATGCTACACAATGCCTCCATATTCAACCTCCACATAAGGGGATGATTAGGATTATAACATTGACATTTACGTGATCTGGTAAGTAGTTACAATTAGATTAGAGACAACCATAGAGAAAAGAGTGACAACTTTTGATCAGGAGATCAGCATTGAATAAACATTCACTTGATGTAAATGATGAATTCTTTTCCAGCTTCACGCTGTAATCCCGCACCCATAGCAGGGGAGGGAATCTGGGAATCTGGAATCACAGTGTTAAGAAACTTGGTTCCTATTGAGACACTTCCGCTCCCAACCCTTCGCCAAATTCTGGAGGCGGCGAAATTCATTGTCACCTTTTGCCTCGTTACCAGAGCGAAGAAACATTAAATATCCCTCGAATGGGAATCTAACCCACAACCAGTCGCATTTACACACGCTCGTGCCTTTACGCCACGACTGGCTCAACATCAAAACTTAATTTAATTACTTAAAATAAATGACTATTGCTAATTTTGATAAAAAAAATCTCCAAATTAAAGAAGGTAGACCCTCCCTAACCTAATTTCACTATAGCATCAAAACTTTAGCATTAAACGCAACACGAAACTCCAACAAATTGGGCCTTCGGATCTCACCAAAAGTTTTGCTATAAAGACGAGACGCTATAGAGACGCGTTATTGGATATTTCAATTATTCAGACCTTGGCTATTATTTAGATATTTCAAAGCGAAACCTATTTCTGAAAGTCCATCAATTTGGCTTAGAAATTTACGTTTTTTAATTTGTTAATTGTAACAATATGTCACAAATACGAGTACTATTAGAATTTGATTAAATTTTAAATTTTGAGCCCGGTCGTGGCGCAGCGGCACGAGGTGTGACTGCAAAACCGACTGGTTGTGGGTTCGATCCCCACTCGAGGAGATGAAATATTTACTTAAATTTATATTTCCATTTCTTCGCTCTGGTGTCGAGGTTAAGCGCGGCGTTGAATTCTGCCACTCAACACGCAATGCCTCCAGAATTCGGCAGAAAGTGGGGAACGGAGTGTCTTAACACTAGGCTCTCCCTCTCCTCCCTCACAGCAGGGTAGGCCCTCTGCCTACCCTGCTGTGTGCGGGATACAGCGTGAAGCTAATTTAATTTAATTTTTTAAATTTTAATTAATATCTAAGAAGATATTAAATATTTTTACATGTTAATAACATTTCTACTACTTATAAAGACTACTATTTATAACTGAATACAATACTATTTAAAAAGCTATAGAGACACAAGACGTACCTAACTGAGTTGGATTTAAGTTTAAATTTCCAACACTACGTCGTACACGTTGGACTGAGGGCAGCCTTCTATCCTGTTATAGATAACAAACCAACGTAATGTTTTCAAGTTTTTTCACCTTTACGCTGTATTCCGCGCTTTGCATGGTAGGCTTAGGGGACCTGGGAACCTAGTGTTAAGAAACTCCGCTCCCATTAAGATACTTCTGTTCCTCATTTTCCGATGAATTCTGGAGGCATTGCATGTTGAATGGTGAAATCCAACGGCGCGCTTCAACTCGTTAGCAGAGATATTTCATACTTATTTAGAAAACGTATAAAAATTTGAACGCAGCGGGACTCGAACCCGCGCCTCCTGGAAACCGACCAGGCGCTCTGACCACTAAGCCATGCGTTTTCGCCAAGCTACGTCGAAATTTTTCATTTCCTCAAATGGGAATCGAACTCGCAACCTGTCGCGTTTACAGTCGCACGTACGACGGAGTTTATTTTCAAGTAAGCGGAAAAAATATTAGAAAATGTAATATTCTATTTTAATATCTAATTAATATTTTGTATACAATATTTTATACCTACATGTAATATATATATATATATATATATATATATATATATATATATATATATATATATATATCCGTAATTGGCTCACATATTTATGTTTAAGTTACAATATTTAAAACATTATTTTTATTAGAGGCCATCGTGGAGCAGAGGCATAATGGTGTGACTGTAACGCGACGATTGCCGGTTCAATCCCCACTCGAGGGAATAAATTCTCCTTTCGCCACCGGAAAGTATGGAACTGAGTGTCTTAACACTATGTTCCCTCTGCTTAACCAGTTGCGCGCGGGATACAGCGAGAAGTTGATTTATCTATTTTTACTAGACCTAGAAAAGGTTGCTCTCTGTAGCAATACTTCTACCTAGACTATTTCGTACTGAATTTATGAGGCTTCATATATCCCTTCGTAGCTTCGTATAAGAGGTTATATGTTCAATAAGAAATACGTTATTTCAAATATAATAAGGTAAGATCTACGAAATCCTGTAATACGTACATAAGTCTTCATATCAAGAAATTACCACTGTCTTGAACATTTCGTGAAATATACAGCTTCACGCCGTAACCCGCACAAAGCAGGGAAGGTAGAGGGAACCTAGTGTTGACACTCCGTTCCCCACTTTCTGCCGAATTCTGGAGGCATTACGTGTTTAAGTAAATATTTCATCTCCTCGAGTGGAGATCGAACCCGCAATCAGTAGGTTTTACAGTTTGTGCCCCTGTACCACGACTGGCCTCAAATGGTGAAATATAACATAATATGATATTGAAAATATTTGGTTAACTTATTTCGAGATAGATTTTTCGATTGACAATGAAAATTTTAATCGGAAATAATACAAACGGAATAACCTTAGAATACACTTGAATTGACTTAAACAGTATTCTATTTGTTTATTGCCACCATACTGCGATCGAGTTAATAAGTTTTTTTCACCTTCACGATATATCTCGCATGTAGCAGGGTAGGCAGAGGGACCCTAGTGTTAAGACACTCTACTCTCCAATTTCCGCCGAATTCTGGAAGCATTGCATGTTGAGTGGCAGAACTCAACGCCGCGCAACACTCTTGTGCCTTTGTATCGACTCTATTCGAGTTAATTAGATAATATATTAAATTCCAGTATGTAATTGCAAATTAGTTAAATTTTAGTTAAATTTTACCAACATTAGCCGAACTAAGTAAGCAAGCAAAGGTGCATCGCTACATCGAACACATCGCGTTTGCACAGCTCTTCAGCCCTCTCGTTAATCGTAATTGAACGTTGAGGCTTAATTAGTACCCACAGCTTTGTGACACAGTGTCAGAACTTCATTTGTATAGAATTTGTTGTATGTACATTTTATGTATGTATAGGTATATAAACCTATATGCCATCGAAGAGCATTATTTTGCATTGGGATGTTATTGCAAGAGGTAGCAAGTACGAATGCAAGGAATACATTTGTAAAATAATATTTTAATAATTTCGAGGGCAGTCATGGCGCAGAGGCACAAAGTGTGATTGTAAAATCGACTGGTTGTGGGTTCGATCCCCACTTGAGGAAGTGAAATATTTATTTACGTTTATATTTTCACTTCTTCGCTCTGGTGTCGAGGCAAAGCGCGGCGTTGATTTCCGTCACTCAACACGCAATGCCTCCAGGCCTCGGCGGAAAGTGGGGAACGGTGTGTCTTAACACTGGGTTCCCTCTGCCTACCCTGCTGTGTGCGGGATTTATTTATTTTATTTTTTACTTTAATAATCTAATACAAGGGTTAATAAGACACTCCGTTCTCATTAAGACACTTCCGTTCCCCACTTTCCGACGATTTATGGAGGTATTGCGTGTTGAGTGGCGGAAATCAACGCCGCGTTTTGCTTGTTACCCAGAGCGAGGAAACGAAAACATTAAATATTTCATTTCCTCGAATGGGAATCGAAACCTGTCCCGTTTACAGTGGCAAGTTTGGGCCCTGCGTCATGACTAACCTATAATATAACAACCAATAATACAACAAGAGACCGCTCGAACCTTCTTTTATGAGAGTCAATAACTATAAAACATAAAATTCACTCCTAATCCTACACTTTCGAAGGATTCTACATGTCAAATATCAGCGTTCTACGCCGCGTAGTTTCGGCTATAAATCGATCGAATTCTACATTGGATTCCAATGAACCAAAGGGAAAAAACGTATCGTTTAATTTACGTATCCTATTATATAATTAGTTTTAATAATACTAAAAAATATATATCTTAAAATGAGTTTATAACACTTTGTGGCACTAACGCTATAATAGAATATAAATGTATAGAATACAATGTTGCAACATATCTGTTTCAAAGCGCAGCCTCTCCCACTCGGCGGATCAAGTTAATATCAGACATACACGTAGCTGTTATCATTTATATAGAAGAACTACTATAGAGAACCTGTTTTTTTTTTTTAATATAAACCACGCCATCTAGGCATTTTCCGGACACGAATATTTTGTCCGATATTGTACTTGGAAAATTGTTTATATTAGGCACATTAAAATACTCGGAGATAGAAAAGCCAAGTTAAATATCTCTAATGTAAGATAAAATAAAATAAAATAAATCAGCTTCACGCTGTATCCCGCACACAGCAGGGTAGGCAGAGGGAACCTAGTGTTAAGACACTCCGTTCCCCACTTTCTGCCGAATTCTGGAGGCATTGCGTGTTGAGTGGCAGAACTCAACGCCGCGCTTAACCTCGACACCAGAGCGAAGAAATGGAAATATAAATTTAAGTAAATATTTCATCTCCTCGAGTGGGGATCGAACCCACAACCAGTCGGTTTTACAGTCACACTTCGTGCCGCTGCGCCACGACTGGCCTCTAATGTAAGATACGTTCATATATTTCATGTAGGTTCCTTTGGGGAGTAGGTAATAGAGTATTAAGAGAGGATTTTCCAAAATTCTTACGGGAACTAACCTAACCAATATTTTATATTCTCGAGGACTGAAGTTGTGGCAACCACTGTTTTATTATAGAATAAAAACAAACCTTTCCGATTGCACACTTTATCAAAACAGGCACTTGTCGTTTTTGCCGAATGTCGAAACTGCACAAGGTAGCCAAACGTTGGTTGTAAACACAAATCGTGAGATGAATAAAAAATACAGCACAAATATTTTATATAACAAAAAAGAACTATATATAAAAAAAATACAGTTTTTAATTCATACTAGCGACTTGCTCTCGAAATCGCTTGCTTGCTACAGTATTATTTATTTACTTATCTAAATCATTTTCATATTCTAATAACATTATCATTTAAAATGCAATTGAAAGACAAAATTTAATAAAAAAAAACTGTAGCCATTTTGTCGAACTAAAATAAATTTAATACTTGAAATTGATAAAACAGTTTTTTATTTACAACCCGGTTTAATTAAAACAAACACTTAATGTGAAAAGAAGGTTGCCAAAATACAATAGTTCATTAAGCATTCCAAAAAAATGCTTTAAACTGCATTTAAATCGGTTAAGCCGTTTCTGAAAGTTGCGTGCACAAGCTCACAGACAAACAAACAAAAAAAAATTAAAATAAATGTTTTGGGTGGAATGTAATACATTAAAAAAAATGGCCAAAGTAACAGATTTTCTCATTTATCTTCCATTTACAGATATTGATCAGTAAAAATTTTATTGCATGTACAGATAAAAGTTATATTATCTTTTGCCATATTATTAGATAGCGTAAATGCACTTTTCTACTAGCATCGAACAGGTACATAATCTACATATATTACGATTAAACATCATTTTTAGATAAAACATTTTTGATTGAGTGAGCCTCAGCTATGAGTGCTATCAGTGAGAAAAAAAGAAAGTCTATGTATTTATATTCGCTAGCATTAAAGATAGATTTTAGAAAATTTATAGAACATTAAAAAAATATTTATTTTTAATTAATTATTGATTTCAATCACAACTTCGTAAGGTACAAAGCCACAATATCTGGAGACATTGTATTGTCAAGAATGTTGTGGGTTGCTGGCTTGCTGGTGTCTGTGATATGGTCGAAACCCGTGTTTCAGGTCACCAGGTCTCCACCCCAGTACCAATTTTAATAGACAAGGCTGCTACTTACATATATTATATGTACTCTGACAATAATTAAGTAAAAATATACATTAAGTAAAAATTATAAAAAAGAGGAGAAAACGGCAATTAAGCTTTAAACACATTTTAAGTTTCTAAACTGACAGACACTTCCGTGTTGAGTGACGAACGTCAATGCCGCGCTTTGTCTTCTTATCAGGGCGAGAAAATAATAATACTTTTTTCCCCGAGTGGAAATCGAACCCACAACTGTCAAATTTACTTTTAGACGCTATCGTGCGCCATGAATCCACCTAGTAGATTCGGAGTAAAAATTCAAAATTTTATAACTACGTCCTATAAAATGTTCAAATACCTTCGAAGATATATTAAAATAAAACAAAGTAATCACTGCTATCGTCTAAGAATATGTTCAGATAAGATAAAAAAAACTAAGTGAATTAGAAAATCTAGAAGAGGATCATCAAGCATCAAGAAAGTCGACAAGAGTTTCGCTCTCAAATGTTGAATGAATGAACACGTATAAGAAAAATCACAAGTAGTTATTGTTTGTGGAATTGACAAAGACAAAGTGGTAATCACAGCTTTCAGATAATACACAGCTTGAATAAAAGTGACCTAACTCAAAAGTGCTACTTTTTTGTCTTTTTTTTTCTTGATAGTCGAGTTCCACCACTGGAATGTGGGAAACGGGATGTCTCGACACTAGGTTCCTATGTTCCTAAAAGTAGTAACTTATTTACAATGTATTTTTTAATGTTAAATTGGTTTATTCAAGAAGAAAGCCATTTAAATTAAATTTCTTTCAATTTAAATGAATTCAACGGCAAGAGAACACAAAAGATAATTTAATTCGTCTCTTCTTACCTAGTTAAAATGTAAGAAAATTGAAGCCCCTTCTTCGCAGCGGCAGGTTCTTACAATTATATTTTAATTATTATAAAAACACAAAAAGCTGTATTTATTTTTGCATTTATATCCCGTGTTGAAGTAAATATGAATTAGAAACAAAATTTTATGTTAGATTGGCACGTTAGGTTTTGACCTCAAAGGTCATGGTTGTGGGTTCAATTCAAAATCAGGTGATTGAATTATTTCTAGCTCAGCGCTCTTAAGAGAAAATATTCTTTATTGAGTAAAGACCATATAAGCACTTTCGAATCGTGAATTAAAATTAACTCCCCTTGCTATTTACGAAATAAAGCATAAAGCTAAAAGTATATATCATAAGAATAATAAAAAGGTAAATCAAATATATAAATCACTCACATTTAGAAATTTTATAATACTAACTATTGAAATAAAAGTACATACTATATGTACATTATATTATTATTTCGTCGTTATATTCAATTTAAGAACAAAAACCTGAACAAATTACAGAGTAATAATATTCTTCACACGTCACCATTTTCCATTAAGTAATAATTTAATCAGCTTCATGCTGTATCCTGCACACAGCAGGGTAGGCAGAGGGAACCTAGTGTTAAGACACTCCGTTCCCCACTTTCTGCCGAATTCCGGAAGCATTGCGTGTTGAGTGGCAGAACTCAACGCCGCGCCTAGCCTCGACATCAGAGCGAAGACATGGAAATATAAATTTAAGTAAATATTTCATCTCCTCGAGTGGGGATCGAATCCACAACCAGTTTTACAGTCACACTTTGTGCCGCTGCGCCACGACTGGCCTCTACATGTCACCGAATAAATACATAAGGCAAGTTATCTCATCAATATGTGACAGGATCTTTGAAGAGTCGGCCCTTGAGACGGCAATAAACATTTGCAATGATAATCGGAGCCAAATACTCTATTTTACATGATCGGACACACTAGGCTGTGTTGTCGCTTAGTGTAAATTTTACTATTATGTATCATAAAATAGAGACCATCGTGGCGCAGCGGAATAACATTTGACTATAAGTGTAACGGTTTGATAAATCCCAATCTTTCAATTTTCTCGCTCTGTTAACAGAACAAAGCGATGCGTTGTGAGACAAAAAAGATTGAAAGAAAACAAACAAAATGTTAAAGAGAAGCTTGCCAAAATATAATAGTGAAAATTAAATCGGTTAAGCCATTTCTGAGAGGCAAACATACAAAACCTAAAAGAAAATCAATGTTTTTGGTTTTATTACATTATTAAATGCAACCAATAACATTTTTTACATATCTTCCATGTGGTAAGTAGTAACAGTTTATGTATTTTACGATCCATTACGATTTAATTATAAATATAGATTTCTTTTGACAGATTTGTATAAGTACCTATCAGGTACAGCTACAACGACCCAGATCTGACTTCATTACCTAATCTCCACTTAAACAGCACCTAATGAAGCACATCCAAACACACAAAGCCTTGTAAAGCCTATTGTACGCCAGCTAATCTATCATATGTCTCGTTAAGACAATGGCACAATATAACAGTGCTCTACAAAACGTTTAGAATCGTTCATTAATATGAACGAAGGCACAATGGCCTGTTGAGTGTTCTGAAAGGTTGGTTATACATTTTTAGGAAAAGTTATCACAGATGTCATAAAGATAACTGTGAGAGTTTTTTGTTTGAGGTATTCTCACTGGAAAACTCTATTTTTGTACATATAAAAGTACTTTATAAGCAATTATTTCTTACTATACTTAAAAAAAAAAATTATATAAGATACTTTTCACGTTAAGTAAAGTTATGACCTATATTTGAATATAAAGCATTTATCTTTTTTTTGCAGCTTCACACTGTATCCCACTGTATAGCACGGCAAATGGAACCTTATTTTAAGAAACCCCGTTTCCCATTTTCCGCTGAATTTTCGAGGCATTGCGTGTTGAGTGGCGTAACTCAATGCCGCATTCTGCCTTGGTACCAAAGATATTAATAAATAATGATTAATTTCCCTTAGTGCAAATCGAACCCACAACCGTCGCGTTCACAGACACACGCCTTATCTATTGAGCCTATATGCCTAATCTGGATCTATTATTTAGTACGGTATCGTGGAGTAGTGGAACAACGTATCACTGTATACACCATAATTGTGGGTTTGATCCAAGCTTGGAGGGAATAAGTTAAGATTAAGTTTTTAATATATTTTTTTTCATTACTCTAGGACAGATAATATAAAAAAGCTATAAAATAAAGATATCCAAATATATAAAACCTATTATTTATATTTATTTGTGCCGTGTTTTTTCGTCATTATATTATTTTTAATGTAGTCAATATCCCAATTAAAGAGTTACACAATAAAACTTTCTAGACCAACGCAAATAATATTGTATCATAATGCCAATTAGCGAATAAAAGCTATAATATTACAAAATCAAAAAGGTAAATTTTTATTTTAAAATCTTGCACTTTTTCTAAAGTGTTCTATTTTTAGCTTCACACTATATCCCGCACAAAACCGGGTAGGCAGAGGGAACCTGGGAAGTGCTAAGACACTCAGACTTTTGAAGCCAATGCGTGTTGAGTGGCGGAACTCAACGCCGCGCTATGCCTCGTTACCCGAGCGATAATATTTTATAGACATATTGAAATATAACATCTATTCTAACAAATACAATTTTAAGTACAAACAAATGCATTAGAAGTAAGGTATAAAAATATTTATTTTATAATTTTCGTGGTATGTAGTAACAGTTTATGTATTTTTAATGAAGTTAACTTGTTGCACTGGTCAATACGCCGTCAGTTGTACTGTTCAATTAACGTCAGAGTAAATTGATGCTAAACCTAAATACAAACGTTAGTGCCGAGTCACTAAATATTACTGAAAGTGATTGAAAATAAATAGATTACTATATTTTGTGCTGTGTTAAAATTTTATAGTAATATTTTTTTATGATTAAAATTGAGGACATCCTGTTGTAATTATATAGTGCCTCAGGCTTGATTCTCATATATTTGTCACCACCAATCAATAGCTAATACATATATAATCTGTGGGTACCAATTATGCAAGATTCTAATAAATAAATTTAACTTAAGCACATAGCAGAGACGTTGCGTTGCTGTTGAGTGGCGTAGCTCAACGCCGCGCTTTGAGAAGCAAAGAGCGAGTACAATAAAAAAAAATTCTCTGAGTGGGAATCGAACGCACAACCGTCTTGATCACAACCCAAGTCTTTCCCACTAAGCTATACCACATAATAACACACAAATTAACTTGAATATTTAGATTAGTCAATATCTTTACATCTGTCATGCAATTATCCAAGCAAATCTAACGAGGACTTAATTGAAGTTGATTCTGACCATTTCTGTATCGCTTACCAATTAGTATCGAAATCGAATATCTATAAGTAGGTCGGTGTTGCACCTCGTTAAATCATATTAGTATTGTAGGCGCTTATACCTGAACGGTATATATGTGAGAATATTGAAGCAGCTACTGTATTTGAAATGTTTATTTAATGTTTTTTTTTTAAATATATGGTTAGCAAACTCGTGTAAAAGAGGGTAGATATATGCGAAAAAGTCTATAAAAGCAATGGAAATGTGTCAATCGGGGGGTTTACTTTCGCAAACGCCCAATACATAGGCAGAATTCACTCCTCAGCCTCACGACACACTCTCCGCCGCCGTAAGCTACTCTCGCCCCTTCCAGCCCGGTGACGCTGTCAAGACCAGTCCAGATCAACAGCAATAAAGTGCATTCGAAAAAAAAAATAAAAGATAAAAGTCAATTGGGGGTAATTGCTTGTAGGGAACCGCCCTTATTGAAAGGGTACTCGTGTGAAGTATTGTTATTGGCTGATACATATCACTTATTGATTTACGTAGAAGCTTTTTCCGAATAATTTTGAAAGATATAGAATTAGTGTTCTATCTTGTTTTTTAAATAAAATATTAATCGCTTTTGATTTCTAACAATATAATTAAGATCAGCTTCACGCTGTATCCCGCACACAGCAGGGTAGGCAGAGGGAACCTAGTGTTAAGACACACCGTTCTCCACTTTCCGCCGAGTTCAGGAGGCATTGCGTGTTGGTGGCGGAATTCAACGGCGCACAATATACATAAAACGCAGAAATGAAAATATAAACGTAAGTAAAAATTTTATCTTCTCGAGTGAGGGGATCAAACCCACAACCAGTCAATTAAACAGTCACACTCTGTAACCCCAGCGCCACGACTGGCCGCAAATATTCCTCAATAATTAATATATTTATAGTATTTTTACATGTACGCTATAGTAAAAACATTGCAAAATTGGGATCAGTAAATGGAAAATCTTTACAAAAATCAAAATCTTTATAAAAAACGTATTGAAAACAAAGGATTTAAATTACTATAATCATAAAATTAAAACAATTTAATAAATGTAAACTTTTTCAAATGTAGCAGAAAAGCAAATGTTTTTTAGACTATATAATTAAGAAGACCAGAAAAGTAATGCAACTATAAAAGAAAGCACTACATTGTGTCAAGAAAGGTTAGTTCAGTTGTTATTAGTTAACAAAGTAAGACCAGATATTTAACCAAGTAAATATAGATTAAAATGACATGACCGACGTATAAATGATTATTAAATGATTTGTCTCTCTCTTTTCTGTCCATATAAGAATCCAGGGAGTTAACGGGACCCAGCCACGCTTTGTATTCAAACGCGACGAACGGGATAGGCAAACGCATATTTATCATAAGAATTCTTCCCGCGCGGGATTTGAACCCGGAACCTTATGTTGTGAGCTGTGGACTTTGAACAATCACTGTGTATTACGTTTATCTTTTCTTAAAATCTCTCTAATAACTCCCTAATAACTGATTTATTATTGACTAATTTACTTATTGTAGTAATAATAAAGTAAATATATCAGATATTAAATCCAAAAGATGAATAAATCGCTTTAACAAAATTCCCTAGACATTTAGACACGTCTTAGTAAAAGTTTTTCGCAGTAGCAGACTTTGACTTCAAAAATATAAATTAGAGTATCAAAACTTTATTTCTTATTATAACCTACTGTCTTATAAATCAACAACTTAAGAAGTTCTTGAATTGCAAATATTTTAATAATGTGATAAAGAAACATAATTTAAGAGAAAAGTACGATATTTTATCGAAACTTTTTTCAACTTTTGCAAGTAAAATTTTTGTAATGTATGACAGAACATTTCTTTCTCGCATTTGGCACAGTCAACTCAATATATTTCTGCTCATTTTACACCATTATCTGAACCAAAGTGGAAAAACATTCATATTATAAGTGTCTTATTTTCGCTATAAGAGGCAAAAATACATACAAATAAGTCAGAGGCCAGTCGTGGCGCAGGGGCACAAAGTGTGACTATAAAACCGACTGGTTGTGGGTTCGATCCCCACTAAAGGAGATGAAATATTTACTTAACTTTATATTTCCATTTATTCGCTCTGGTGACGAGGACAAGCGCGGCGTTGAGTGCTGCTACTCAACACGCAATGCCTGCAGAATTCGGCAGAAAGTGGGGAACGGAGTGTCTTAACACTAGGTTCCCTCTGCCTGCTCTGCAGTGTGCGGAATACAGCCTGAAGCTGATTTATTTTTTTATTTTTATTTAAGTATGTCATGTCACTCAATAATGCGTATAAAATATACACTTATACTACTTTCATAAAAATATAAAAAGTAATTTTGCAGGAAAAATTTAAACTTGTACCATTATAAACTTTAAAAAGTCCTTACTTTGTGGAATATTAATAATACAGACTCAGTTGTCATGTTCTAATTTTTTCTAATTACTATTAACGTGCAAGCTAGTACTTATCATCCTTTATGGATGTCACTAATACATTTATGTATGTATGTAAAATATACTTATTTTATTATAATAAAGTTAGAGTATCGCATAGTATGGGGTTGGTTGTCGATTCAAAACCCATTTAGGCAAATAGGCTCTGCTATCCAATACGCAATATCGACAATAGAGAAAAAGTACAAAACAGAGACGTGTTAGTACGCGAAGTTGAGACGTAGACTAGGATTTATATATAACTAAAAATATAAAAGGCTTGAGGCCGGTCGTGGCGCAGCGGCACGAGGTGTGACTGCAAAATCGACTGGTTGTGGGTTCGATCCCCACTCGAGGAGATGAAATATTTACTTAAATTTATATTTCCATTTCTTCGCTCTGGTGTCGAGGTTAAGCGCGGCGTTGAGTTCTGCCACTCAACACGCAATGCCTCCAGAATTCGGCAGAAAGTGGGGAACGGAGTGTCTTAACACTAGGTTCCCTCTGCCTACCCTGCTGTGTGCGGGATACAGCGTGAAGCTGATTTGATTTTAAAAATATAAAAGAAAATTAAAAAAAAACCCTTTTATACAATTCTTTTAATCTGTATTGACTTTACTGTAATCGATATTCTCTATCGATACTAATTGCGTTTTACAAAGTTAGAAAAGTGAAGCTTATAAAAACATATAATAGACCACTTCGATAGCTGGTATTAACTAATGATAGGTAATAAAAAAACGTAACAAACCCATTTACATATATACTAAGTTCATATTCCCTCCAAATGTAGTTTTTACTGAGAACATAAATTGAATAGAATTATTTTTAACATCCGTCAGTAAAAGGAAGAGATAATTTTACATGATATATTTGAATTGACAGCTTTGAGAAGTTATATTTTTAATTTATGTAGTATTTTTTTTTTCTGATTCACGATTTTTTACCGCATTTAGAGTATGCAGCCAGCATCTAGTGACAAGACACTTAATATTTTCGAAATAAAGATGGGGAACTCCGACAATGACTTGATTGAAATTAAATTCAACTAAAAAGGCTCAACTCAACTCAAATAAAAAGTAATTCATATTAGCGAATGGAGATTGAACCCAAAACTGTCACATTTACTTCCCACTACGCCAAGATGGCTTCAATTATGTAGTGTTAAAGTATCCTTATATCGTATAGTAATCTCCAAAAAAAAAAGACAAAAATAGATTAGAATTTACAACCAATGCCTGTAATCCGACATGAATCAACTACTCCACAATAATATCATATGTACATAGCTAGCTAATTATCAACTGCGAATTTACTGCTGATTTCGCGTGGTCAAAATATATAGTAAAATTTGAGTATGGCACACTCTAACCTCAGTAATAGTGGGCACATTAAATCAACAAAATCAAAAATATTTTTTCAAATCGAATCTTCTTCTTCTTGAAATTAGTTTTAAACATACAAACTCTTCAGCTTTACAACTTTATAATGAATAGAAAAAAACACGCACACTACAAGGTAGGCAGAGGGAACCTAGTGTTACGACACTCCGTTCCCCACTTTCTGCCGTATTCGGGAGGCATTCCGTGTTGAGTGGCAGAAATCGACACCAGAGCGAAGAAATGAAAATATAAATTTAAGTAAATATTTCATCTGCTCGAGTGGAGATCGAACTTACAACCAGACGGATTACAGTCACACTTTGTGCCCCTGCGTCACGACTGGCCTTTTATAATGTATAGATATTAGATAAAATAGTTTTGATTCACAATGAATATTATCAAAACTAAAATCACAATCATTCATACAAACATATTCATAGACTATACTATGAGTAATCTCAGATGTTCCCATACACCTGTTTGTGTGAAGTAACGGTACCACACAGTTTCGCAGTCACCGCCAGCCACCGACGCGGCTTGGGTAAACGATCTCATTTGCAACTTGTTTTGGCAGATTATGTACCTATACGTATATTATATTATACAGCTTTATAAATACGCAATGATATATTATAGAATTAAAAAAAAACCTCTTACAATGATGATGAAATGATCTATTATAAACAAGGCCAGCAGTGACTGGTTGTGGGTTCGATCCCAACTCGAGAAAATGAAATATTTTAAATTCCATTTTTTCGCTCTGGTGTCTAGGCATCTCGTGGTGTTGACTACCACTCAACACGCAATGCCTCCAAAATTCAGCGGAAAATGGGGAGTGTCTTAACACTAATTAACACCCTCTGCCTGCCGTACTTAGTGAGTAATGCAGCGTGAAGCTGAAAAACAAAATTCTACAGCTTTATAAATACGCAACGATCTATTTATTATATGAATGTTGATTACGAAATATATTTCAACATTCGTGCTAATAATATGCATATTATGTGTTTGTTTTAAGAATATTTTTTATAAGTTTTAAATATTATATGTATATCGTGTTATCTCAATCATAGAATGGGCATAAAAATACGAGAATGTAAGCGCGCGTCTCAAATTTGATGAATATTCAATTATATTGCGCAATGCACTCATCACTTAGCGCCGCTCTTTTTTGTTACCACAACGACTCGAATCGAGAATCGATCCCAAACCGTCGTGTTTGCAGACAGACTGACAATGCACCAGGACGGCCTCAAATTATATTTCTTTTAATTTTTTTTCAGCTTCACGTTGTATCCCGCAAATAGTAGGGTAGACAGAGGAAAACCAGTGTTAAGACACTCCGTTTCCCACATTCCGCCGCTCGAGACATTGCGTGTTGAGTGGCGGAACCCAACAACGCGGTATACCTTGTTGAGTCTAGTCTCAAAGAAATGAAACTATTAAATATTTCATTTCCCAAGTGAAAATCGAGTCCACAACCGCCGCGGCTACAAACACACACTTGTACCATTGCGCCACGCCAACCTCAAATTATAATAAATACAATTTAATTAAAACCATCTTAATATCTCCACATTCCATATTAAGCTGTAAAACAATTAAACGTACGCTCATAAATAAATTACATTTTGAAAAGACTTATCTGATTATATCCGAACGTGTCGAATATACCTACTCGTATCAATGAAAAGAGAATTGTAATACGAATTAACCAATTTCACCGATATATCCCTGGGATTTGTAAGATTGATTAATTTCGATGCATAATAAAGAAGCTTATGTTTTCGATTTCGTAGTGGAAATATATATTTTTTATGTTTATAGCCTGTATGTTATTGTCGTTTGTAGTTAGTCATATGACAGATGACATAAACGAAATAGTACCTGGTTTTTTTTTTATTTTTAAAGTGTTAATCCACACTTAGGAAAGAAAAATATATGGCTCAGTGGTCAGAGCGCCTGGTCGGTTTCCAGGAGGCGCGGGTTCGAGTCCCGCTACGTTCAAATTTTTATACGTTTTCTAAATAAATATAGTACCTGGGTTGTTGTTAAGTGGTGAAGTTTTGTATATCTAATAAATGAATCGTATAAAAGCAAATGAATCATATTGGAGGCCCGTCGTGGCGCAGGGGCACAAAGTGTGAATGTAAAATCGACTGGTTGTGGGTTCGATCCCCACTCGAGGAAATGAAATATTTATTTACATTTATATTTTCATTTCTTCGCTCTGGTATCGAGGCAAAGCGCGGCGTTGAGTTCAGCCACTCAACACGCAATGCCTCTAGAACTCGGCGGAAAGTGGGAAACAGTGTCTTAACTTAAAAAAATATAAAAGCAAAATTCACCATAAATGGATATTGTATGTTTTTTTCCTAATAACTTCTTAGGTGTTTTTGCATATATTTTTTTTATAGAAAAGACAAGGCAAACGAGCGTTCGGGTCACCTGATGGTAAGTGACTACCGCCGTCCACGACCCCGTGGAACACCAGAGGAGCTACAGGTGCGCTGCCGGCCGACAAGTTGGGTTTTGCACCGGAGCCCGGCATTACCTGATGCGAAACGCAGCGGCATAAAGCCACTACTTCACGCCGTTTTTGAATGCCAGGGGTGGTAATGGTCCGGTCGAGTCTGCCCATGCGTGTTGCCATTGCTGGTGACGTGACTCTACCACACGTACTTTAGTCTTACGATACCACCAGTACCTGGATGATCCTATTCTAGGCCGGGATCACACGGCAAGATATATTTGAATGTTTATTTTATTTTTGAAATGCTATACATATCTCGGTTATAAAACAATGTTATTTTATTGAAGTTACAGGAATTATTATGATAATTATATTTTAACTAATTTTCTAAATAAAGTTAGTTCTATGTGCTTCTATATTATTCGAATATGAAATATAATATTTCCGACGTTGTACAACAAACAATAAAAACTTCAAGTATTCGGCAGAAAGTGGAGAACGGAGTGTCTCTAGATATTCAAATGTTATATTTTATCATACCAAATATATCCCCTAAATTAAAAAGGACGTAACGATTTTCTCATATTTATACATTATCCGTGTTATGACGGGTTAGGCAGAGTTAACAATGATAATATGTTGTAAATATATTACACGTTGGGTTGCGCCAACATCGTATTGAAACAACTATTTAGATCTTTCAAATGCATATTTCATTCAATATTTATATTCCTGTTTAATGTATTTTTTATCAAGAGATAAGATGACGTGCAAACATACCGAAGACGACAAAAGTTAACCCCACCGCCGCGTGGGATCCAAACCCAAGAAGAAGAGAGAGAACGATAAAATGTTTTTTTTCTCCAGCCTCGTAGACAGAACATCAATTAAGATTATAACATATAGGATATGGGCCATCCGGTTAACGATGTGTTATTAAATGTATTAAAACACAAATATGATCAAAAAAGCAATACTTATAACCATGTTATTTAACTAATTCTGTCTACGGCATATTATTATAAGTAAGCCAGAGTCAAAATAAAATAAAGAATTCCTCAATTCTTTTCTCAGCCTTCCGCTGCCTACTGATAGTATCTGAAGTAATGTATATGATATGTATTCAATATCATTGTATCGACCTTTCGACGTCCACTGTTAGACACAAATCTCTTCCCAGATACTCCACGACGATCGATTCTGCACGCAACCCTGGAGGGAGTCACAACCATAACTAATTACTCAGATAAAAATCAAACCAAGCAACGCCACGCACAAAAGCATTATTTTCATTATAAAAACCAGAATATTTCGTTTTAATCTAAATAAATGATAATTGAAAAATCTGAGACGGTTCTATATTATGCACAATGGAGGCACTGCCATTGTCCTCGCTAATGGTCGGTCTCGTGATGGTATTACATTTAAATTTTAAAATCTGTACCGTGAAAAATGCGCCTATTTGATACATCATACGATATTTGGAATATAACGGAGATTTTAATGAAGAGTACTAGTGGACTCGTTTTTTTTAATCGATATAAGACAAAAGTATTAATAAAAGCTGATTATTTCAATAAGTTTAGTTTAGTGCTAATTCTAATTGACATAACAAATAATGTACGTAATATGTTTTTTCAAGGCTTAAGTGAATTTGTATTACAGGTTCAAAGCCTGAACTGCATTGTGTTGCAATACATAAAGCAGTCTCATTATTTTTAACATTTTGCTTTTCCACTCTTAGGAAAGAACGTTTTTATACGTTTTCTAAATAAGTATTTTTCTTTCCTAAATGTGGAATAACACTTTAAAAATGTTAAAAATATTTAATAGCATTATCTTAGAGTAGCGGATATTTGTAAAAAATCTTCTCTCTCTACAGAGATGCTAGCCACATAAACAAGTTGTAACAAGCGAATAAAAATTTCGAGTCGCTTGATGAGAACGTATGGCTTAGTAGTCAGAGCGCCTGGTCGGTTTCCAGGAGGCGCGGGTTCGAGTCCCGCTATTTTTTCGACGATTTTTTCTACGTTTTCTAAATAAGTATCAGTCTCATTATGTTAAAAACGCTATAACTGTGGTCTATTAGTTATTTAAATTTTTAATCAAAAATATGTATATGTAATGTTAAGATTAGCGACGAACAACATTTCAGAATAACGGTATTTTACTCATTTAGAATGATGCAAAGGAAATTACCAATTTCGTATCCGAAATTTGTATTGATTACATTTCAAATAACAGGTTTAATTACTATAATAAAATATTTATAAATAGATTATTTTTAACGGATATTAGATATTAAAGCAATTGATAAAATAAAATATGCATATATGGATGTGCTCTTATTTGTTTGCATATTTTCTACCTAGATAATATTTTTTATTATACTTAATTATTAAATTGTAATAATTTAGCATTTCAAAGTAAAAAAAACACTGTAACATATTTGATTGGTAAATTCACAGCCTATTTGAGCCAATCATCAATACATATAATAAAAACTAATTGATCGCAGTCAGTACTAAAAAAAAATATTATTTAGGAGCATTTATCAATACAGACTTAATTTTTAATTAATTAAGTTAATCCGAAAACAATTGTTTTGTTTCTCTGTGCATTAGTGCACGTGCTCAATGCGATTTAACCTATTTAATGCAGATTTCATTAAATAAATGTGAAGTTCAAGCGGGCGAAGCCGGAAGCGGGTCGCTAATATTTATATGAATAATAGGCATTTTCCTGCTCTGGACAGATAAGCCACGCCGTTGGGTTTAACTGCGTACCGTGTAACGTCAGAGACGCACAGAGAAAATAAAAAAAAATCGATCTAAGCAGGATTATACTCATCGCCTCTTGAATAAACCATCAAGCGCTTAAGTAAATTAATTATGCAAAATTAAACGAACGCGAAAGTGGAAACGGAGTGACTTATTACCAGTTTTCCACTGCTTATCCCGTAAAATCAGATCTCATATAACATAAAAAGTATACTTATACAAAAAATATTATATTTTATAATATTACATATGTAAATAATAATTAATCGTTTCCATGTGATATTTCGGTCAGATTTGTATATTATTTTAATATGGCATAGATGATATATGTATCTATATAATAGTTACGAAGAAATAAGTTAATATTTGGTAAGTTAATATTATGATATTAATAACAAGGACCTATTTACAGATAATATAATAATAAGGAGACCAGGAACGAGCGGGGAACATAAACGACGACTTCGACGACCTCTTTGTATTTTTAGTATATATTCATTCAACTATACGTAAAGAAGTTTTTTGTTAATTTATTTCATCTTGTAACACACATACATATAAGAATTCACAATGTCACTTCATATGCGCAATATCTTGCATGACATAACAACGAGGCCGTCGTGGCGCAGGGTCACAAGTGTGCGACAAGTGAACGCGTTGTGGGTTCGAATTCCTACTATTATAAATTTGTGAAGATAGATATTTGTTTTATTTACAAAAAACTATTGAACGATTTTTCAGGAACATTTACAGTAAAATTATACATCAGAACTACGCATAGGTTTCAATTTATGTAAAGATTTTGTAAAATTTGGCTATAATGCAATAATATATTTAAGCCACACGTGGGGCTCCAGTATTTAATATTACAGTATTTAATATTTTCATTTCCTCGTTCTGATAACAGGGCAAAGCGTGGCGTTGAGATCTGCCACTCAACACGCAATGTGTCGAGAATTCTGGAAAAATGAGGAAAAGAAGTTTTTTAAGACTAGGTTCCCAGGTTCCCTCTGCCAATACTGCTATTGCGGAATAGATACAGTATGAAGAAAAAAAAAAGATTTTGACTGAGCGCAGTTGTGCCGTGGATACAAATGTCACATAGGATATTTTAATTTCCAATTTGGTAAAACCAGTGATGGTGTATTCGATTTCATCACCATTTCGCAATATCTACTTCCAAAATAAATATACTATAAAAAATGGAGAAATGTAAATACATATCGCTCATTTGGTGCAACAATGACATATCCATTTGCACTTTTAACTCGATCGAGTTATAAGTGCAAATAGATATGTCGCTAGAGTTTTTGAAATGTCTATCTGGATTCATTGAAATATTTAACTTATTTTTTTCACGTTTCATTAAATCATAAAAATAATTGTAATTTCTCGATCTCAAAGTCGACCAACGGATAGGTGTTCGTATATTTTTTTTCAATTTATAATTTTTCTAATGCCAAAAGTAAAATAACACTTTCAGAAACATATTTAAAATTGTTTATATCAAATCGATCCTACGACCTCCAAACTACAACTGCACCACACCAAGAACACAGATTATACCCGTAATTGAGTTATACCGGCGTACAAGACCAACAGGTAGCTAAATACTTTAAGTCTTTTGCATATCGATGAGGCCCAGCCTGTACGTTTCACATAACACGTGTGACTTAAGTACTTCCATAGCAGATTATCGGGGTATTAACAAATTTAAAACCTCAACTTTTAAATGAAATAACGCAATTTCCTCGTTTGAAGCATGTAAAATTTTATCTTTTTTTTAGCTTTGCGCTGTATTCCGCGCATTCATACAGCAAAGTAGGGTAAGGAAATCTAGTGTTAAGACACTCTTTTTCGCACTTTCTGCCGAATTTTCTGGGTATTGCGTGTTGAGGGACGGAGCTCAACGCCGCGGCTTACCGTGTTTCCAGAGCGAGGAAATGTAAATATTATATATTCCAATCACCCGCATGTGCCACTAACCCACGACGTAATTTTCAATAATTTTAGCTTGCAATTTTGTAAAATTATTTTAACAAGATGAAGAATTTCAGTGACAGTTTAGACATTTTTCTTATAAAATATTCTGTCACATATTTCTTCGATCTTTACGTTATGATTAAAGGTTCAAATTGCATCTCAAGATTATCTATCAAATATTCCATACTTAGCCGGTTGTATTGGAATACATTTAACAATATACAGTAATTTTTAAGTTAAAAAGAGAATTAGTTTTACAATTATGCTAGTTTTTTATCAGATGTAAAAAAAATATTACAATTTTGACTGTGTATGTTTTTTAACATAATAAAATTTTATGTTTCTGTTCTCACTGAAACTTCAATTGCTAAATTAAATCATTAAAGAGGTCTTGAAGTAGTTAGCAATGTAAAATATAAATAATATATCAAATTTGTTCAGAATACATAATTTTTATAAAAAAAATAGTAAAATTAAATTGCAACATTTTTAACCAAGTACTTGATATGTCTTGAATTACGATATCGTATTGTCACATTGTTGCATACCGGATGCTAACTTTTTGTCCATCTATGACGGCCACATTTAAAAATTGGTTCAGTCCTTTTGCAACTTCTCAAACGACAAAAAATATTAAGATACACAAACTAAACAACAATTATTACTAAAAACCGTTCTTCGAAAGTAGGTTTATTGTTAAACATTTATTTGTAATTAATTACTGTTATAATAGATAAAAAAAACACTCAATATGTAAATAGATAAATTATAAAGTAATAGTAAATTTGTAATCAATAGATAACGTTACCTGTTTATTATTTCATTACAAACTAAATGTCCAATCAGACTCCAGTTTGAAACACAAAAACACTACACTGTTACAACTTTAATTAAATCCAAACTTTTCACAGTTATTATTTATTTAAGTAATTAAACAAGTTCATTTATATTTTTTTACAAATAAATAAACTTTGTTAAACACAAAACAATAATATGTAAGCACTTATTAATTTTTGTTTTCGATCGTAATGGCGGCAGCGTCCATTTTGACACGTTCAGCGCGCAAGTTGATTCTAACTGGACTGGGGAATATGGCGCCGGTTGACTTGCCGTCTGCCGTGCCAAAGATCATGCGTGGATTCACAGGTAACCAAAACCAAAGTTTGTTTTATTTATTATATTTTTAATAAATTAAATTAAAATATTTTTATAAATTACAAACATTTATTATAAAAACATATTTTAAAAATAACAGTCACTACAAAAGATATCCTATCTTTTATTATTATTTTGTCTCTGTAAAATTTAGTTTGATAATTAAATATTTAAACTATTATATTTTTTATGATGACAATAGGAAGACTATCAAAAATATTATTTATCGATTGATTAATATTTATTAATAATTTGGAAATATCTGAATATAATTTAGGTTTCCTGCTCCAGCAATTAATTAACAATTGCAATAAGAAACCAACCGAAATTTATTTAAGTTTTGTTTTTATATTATGCAACATTCCACCGATAGTATGTTTTTCCTCTTTATAAAATTTAAATATATGTATCTGTTTAATCAAAAATCTAAATCATGTTATTTCATTGCGTATTCTATTTTTCATAAATAATGCATATTTAATCTATGAACAAAAGTCCGCAACCGGTAATGCATGGAAAGAATCATAAACCAGTTTTTGTTAAAGCTAGTGAAAAATAAGTGGTTACAGATAATTCTAATACTAAATTACTAATAAAAGCGTTTTAATGTTATTTTTTTACTTTTTATCTTTTGTATCAGAAACAATGCAATTACTTATTAGAAACTTGTTTTATTTCTTCTTGTTGATAGCCACTCTCAAAGAGTGGTGGATTAACACATTTGGAAGCTGTTTAATTCTTGCCGTCCTTATCTCTGCAATTGTAAATACTTCTGTTCTGTTCTTTTATTATGGCGTTCCGAGATTGCCAATACTTAGTTTATTGTCAGATTCTAAATCTGACAATGTCATTGGATTTTTATATATCCTAAGGTAATTCAAAAAGAGAAAGAAGGGTTAGTCACATAGAATATACAATAGATAAACATAATTAATAACTTTATTCTGCTTTTGTGTTGTACAGTTAAAAATCTCAAAAATCGACTCAGTCAATTGTTAGTAAAATCATCTAAGTTATCATCATAGACAATCTTATATTTTATTAACCTGTTTTAGCTTCACGTTGCCTCCCGCATATAGCAGGCAGAAGGACCCTGGGAACCTGGGAACCTAGTATTAAAACACTCCCGTTCCGTACTTTCTGCGGAATTTATAATAGAAGGCGTTGCATGTTGATGTAACGGTACGTAACTTATAAAAATGATAATTTTTTGACCCTGAAAATAAGTATAACTAGCGATTCAGCAATAACAAAATAAGTATAATTGCGATGTTTGGTTCTACTCTTGTCGGAATGAATTCGTCTTAATTATTGGACATAGAGATATAGATCGCGGAGGTAAATGTCGCAATGGAGAAAAGGTAAGGTCCTGTAGCGGTGTAGTCAGAAAAAACGGAACGGCAAATGGTCTCCGCTCCTGTTGCTTGACATTTTAGACTTCGTATTACATTCTCATTTCTCATCTTTTGAATACTGATTCTTTTCTGATATGGGTTGTCTAGAAATAATCACTAGTGTTGACACAGTCACCTTTACATCAAAATATACTTATCTTATTATATTCTTTTATCTTTCTTTTTATTCTATAATTATTTTCTTGTTGTGTTTAATAATTGATATATTATGTATGTTAATTTAGTAAAGTATTAAATTAATAATTAATAATGTTAATATTGTCAGTTATTTTGTTTATTTTACTTAAGTGCGTCCCATTTGATTATTTAATTTTTTATGTTTAATTAAACACATAAAACTTGGCTTTTTTGACTTCTAACTTGACAGTTTTTATATCTTCAGTATCATTGTGTCTTCGTGCCTCTGTTCGTAAGCTCCTTGAAGGCTTTGTAGTTGTGCACTATTTGCTTTTCATTAAGCGACAGGCGCCATTTTGAATTTTATGTAACTATACGTAAAAACACCTTATATTGTACTTATATTGTACTGCTTACTAATATTATTTTCATATACTTAAACGGTTTAAAAATATGAGAAAATTACGTATCATGCGGCGTTTAAATATGAAATTTCAACTTGTCAATTAAAAATTGACTCTTGTGGCACAATTGGGACGTCTAAAAGTCCGATAGTACACGGAAATAGTAGTTTCGATTTCCAGCCATAGGAGACATTACACATACTTAAAATATTTACATTTCTCTTTCATTGATTCAACCGATCGAACCCGCTTGCTTCTTTATTTCACATGTAACTGCTGAAAAATATCAGTGACTGTGTGAAAAGCTGCGGTTTTTATTTTTAACATACATATATTATATTTCTACATGTATACGTGTTTATACATTCTTATATATGATTGCCAATTTAAATGAATATAATTATGTCAAAATGAGGTCACAGCTGCCAATATTAAAGTCCACCTGACCAGAACCGGTGGTCCGATATTGCCTTGAACTAAACGTATAATGTGTGACCCAAATCTATAAATATGACCATATTTTGAAATTGATAGTTTCATATTATTCAGTAAATTAAAAAATTAATTATTTTTTTTTTTAATTTACAGAACAGCATTATTTATTTCTCATCTTTATATGGGTTTTACTATTCTTTTAAGAGATAAACAGAGGGTGTATTAAGTTTTGTTTTGTTTATCCGTTGGTCTATAATTCGAATAAATTTAAAAACACGAATTCAATGATATGAAAGATTATGTGTGCCTTACACAAGGATTATTTCAGGCCTTTTTGGCTATGATTTTTTTGTATTTTTGGAAGGCCGTCGTGACACAGAGCGACAGCGTCTGGCTGCAAAGATGACGATAGTGAATTTAATTCCAACTTGAGAAAATGAACAATTTTCATTTAATTCTTCGTTTAACACACACTCTCGAAAATTAAGCGGAAAAAGTGTAACGGAATGTCTTAGTATTAGGTATGTCCGCCAATATTTTTTTGATTATACTCTACGCTTTGAAAAATATAAAATTTTGTTCAGTTCTGGTAATTGAACTATCTAAAGAAAAATCTAATTTTACAAATTTATCCGAAGCATTAATTTTAGGATCAGGACATACTTATCTATATACTGTATACTTACTTATCTTTATACTATATACTTATTCGATATACTATACTAGCTTCAAACTGTATCCATAGCTAGAGCGTAGCGACCGTAGGCCTCTGCATACCTCTTTCGCTTCGTCCACTATCATCAATATCTTCATACATGCCCTTTGGAAGGTCCTCATGCTTTTTACGTGACCTTCTTCCAATATCTTTGATACTGTGTTTTCGAAGGTACACGGAGGCCTCCTCCTCCTCGCTTACCGCTTACTTTTCCGTCATAGACATTTTTGCCATTCTTTCACCACTCATTCGTTCGACGTACCCAAACCAGTTGAGCACGTTCTTCTTCATTCTCACCCTGATATCCTCGCTAGTACCTGTTATTCTGTGTATCTTTTCTTTGCTGATTCAGTCTTGTCTTCATTTCTTTCAAATACCAAAGCCTTTGTCTCACTCGCATTCAGGCTTAGACCATTATTTTTACATCTTTCTATCAGAATGGTGAGTAATGCCTGCAACTTACATTTTAATGATGCAGTGAGCACTGTATCATGTGCATACAGCAGGCAAAATACGCTCAAGTCAAAAACTTTCACTCCTATGTCACTTTATTTCATTCCTTGGAGACACATATCCAAATACAAATTGAACAACTAAGCGGAAATGGCATCCTTGTTTAGCACGCAGCTCCTACTCGCATGCAGGCTGAGTGATCTCTGTAAAGAAACTTTAATGCCTGCAGCAAGGGTCAGCTCACATTGTACTGGGATAGTATCTCCCATATTTCGTTCTCACAACTCTATCAAACGCTTTTTCCAAGTCCACAAAAGCATAGAAAACTTTTTGGTTAACGGCCAAGATCGGGAAAAGTTCTGATCCATACACCCTCTTCCAGGTCTATGGTCTCCTTGGGCCTCTCATGGATTTCTCATGCATTCTTCTCCGTAATGCTTTAGCGTAAACTTTACTATCCGAACGAATCAAACTGATAGGCTTGCGCAGTCTATCTGTGAACCTTTGCCTTTATACAAAAGCACGATGACTGCACCTCACCAATCGTCTTTTACCTCCCCTGATTTCCAGCATAAATTGTACAAAAACCAGAACAAGTCCAAGACGTGTGGCCCACCATAATTACTCTATTCTCGTTGCTTTACCACATTTCAGACCTTGTAGTGCACTCTCAACTTCTCTTATACTGATTTCGCCATCAGCTACATCAAAACTCAGCGTTTCGCTGTTACTTGAAACTGAGGCGTCATCACATTCATTTTTCAAAAACACTATCTTCTCACCAGAAAAGCTTCGTGTTTTCCTTGAAGTTGTTCGTTACCTTTTATTTCCTTCATTCTCTCACTTTTCACTCTTCATCTTTATCAGTACTTTCGTTTGGTGATTTTGCAGCTTACATTATTTATTTTTTACCTGTCTCATACTTTTATCCTTACCTGAGCCATTTCCAGATTAACTGTTGTCTAGCATTTTGGAAACTTTTTCTAGATAATCCTCTCGGTGGATCTTGGAGCTTCCAGGTTCTTATGCAGTAAATTGAGTCCAATTTTAGTCACCTCGTGTAGTTGCGCCAACTTGCGAACAGTCCCCTTATTCTAACAACGACTAGATAATGATTTGTTCCCAGTTCAGAACCCCTAAACACTCGCGTAACCGTAACTTGTCTTCGAATACGCTCATTCATAGGAATAAATCAATCATACTTTTCCCTTCCGTTCGTTCCCATGTATACATGTAAATTTGTTTGTGGTTTCAAGATCACGTTTGCCACAAACAAATTCCTTTTTTTGCAAATTTCCAATATAAGCTTTCCAGCCTCTTTATTGTCTTGGACCTTGGTACCATACTTCTTGGTTACCGCTTTGCGCAGTATCAACCCAGCCGTTCAAATCACCACATATTATTATTTTTTCATTCTCTCAACATTACCTAGAACATCCCTGACACTCTCCCAAAACTCCTAGAGTTCGCCTAATGGAGCTTAGAATATTGGCGCATACGCCGCTAACAAGTACACTCTTGTTATCTCCAGCTTGAAGCGAACCCAAAGCTGGATGGCGGTCCCTAACGCTGTACTCGTCCCCACTTGACACACCAGCGGGGACGCACCAGTGCGCGTCGCCTAGAGGGGAAGCCCTATCAGTGCGCTCTCGCGAGTTGCACGTGACAGATGGAAAGTTGCAGCCCGCGTAAGGATTGACAAGGATCGCTGCGGGAAAGTCTTCCATCGTGGACCATCGTGGATCGTGGACATACTTATCTACAATGGGCAAATCAAGTCAGATAGATATTCATGACGTCCCTTTTTTGCTATACGGACGGGACAGGATACGGAAATTTATTTAAATATTCTCGAAAATTTCTTTTTATACGTTCTTCGACATTCCCTTTTTTGAATGCATAGGGGATTATTTCCCTCACATTCCGATGTTCACACTTTTTTTGCCATGTACGACGCACGTGAATATTATAGATTAGATTTATATTTGGGGGAATTTGTAACTCATCTTTCCAAAATGATTATTTCAATTTTGCAGATTGTGAACGGACCTATAAAAAACTTGCTAATTACAATACAAATATTTTTAGGTATGTTATTTTTAAAATATAGCCTCCTACAAAGGGATTCACGGGAATTCCCCATCAACCCCTATTGGAGTAATACGTTCTTACCCTGCTCAATTATTGATGCCAATCAATATTTGTTTTTAAGGCACAGGGCACAAGCGTGTGGCTGTACCGCGAGAGGTTGTGGGATGGATTCCCACCCAAGTAAATAAAATATTTATTATTCAAAACGTGAAGTTAAGTTTCGCCACTCAACGTTACGCCGGAATTCGGTGGAAGTTGGAAATGGAGATTCTTAACACTAGGTTCCCTGAGCCTATCCTGCTAACTGTAGGATACAGCTTGAATGTGAAAAAAGGTAATATAAAGGAAAGAGAAATCAGAAGAAATATGTATATGTAGCATCAGTCTGGCACATCTAAAAATGTCTGGTAAGATTTAGATATAGATTACCCGACACGCACGGTCCATTGTGCATAGTAATTAGAAAACGAATTAACTTTTATATTCTGTGCCGGCAATCATAGATTAATACTATGCATAAGGTTCCTAAGAGTACTTCTATAGCTAAGCTATGCTTTTGCTTTATCTAAACGCAGTTGTGGCTAAGTGAGGACTTCTGACTAACGGCAGTTGGTTTAAATACTGTTTCGGGTAATTTTCATAACTATTCAAATTTTATTATTATTTATTATCACTTAGATGTCATTACGCAAAGCGAAAGCATGCTTTAAAAGTTTTATCTTAAAAGTTAATGAATTTAATAATGTTTTTTTTTTTTAACTTTTCATTATACTGCAATCTGTCGCCAATATGGGACATTCAGCGGTAGGTATGTCAAGGATTTGATTGGCCTGTGTAGGCATTGCGACTTGTGTCACACCCTACTTAAAAATATTTTTTTGCTTTTATTGCAGCATGTCTTGGGGAATCTTTCGCTTAAGTCGGCGTTGGCATTTTATATCGTCCATAAGCTTTTGGGCAAGTGCGTTTGGGTGGTTTAATATTCTTTTTTTATATGTTTTAGTGAATTTCACTATTTCGTCTCTAACTGTAGGCATTGCTAAATCTTTGTGCAGTTGTTCGTTGGTCACAAACCATGGGGCGTTAGTAATAATGCGTAGCATTTTGTTTTGAAATCTTTGGATGATTTCAATGTTGGAATGAGAAGCTGTTCCCCACAGTTGTATTCCGTAGGTCCAAACTGGTTTTAGTATAGCTTTATATAGTAATAATTTATTTTCTAAAGATAGCTGGGATTTACGACCTATGAGCCAATAGAGCTTTCTTAGTTGCAAGCCAAGTTGTTTTCTTTTATTGAATATATGTCTCTGCCATGTAAGACGTTTGTCCAAGTGTAGGCCCAGGTATCGTACATGATCTGCTTGAGGAATTTCAATATTGTTGAGTTTGACTAAGGGACATGTCCTTTTTCTGAGGGTGAAAGTGACCTGTACAGACTTATTTTCATTAGCTTTGATCCTCCATTTCTTAAGCCAGATTGTTATATTATCTAGACCAGATTGCAATATATTTGAAGCCATTACTGGGTCACTCTGTATAGATAATACTGCGGTGTCATCTGCAAAAGTTCCAGTTGTGATTGCCGCACTGGTGGGTAAGTCTGAGGTGTAAAACAGGTAAAGAATAGGACCGATAACACTTCCCTGTGGTACGCCCGCCAATATTGGGCAGAGGTGAGACAAAGTATCCCCTACTTTGACCATAAAGTGGCGGTGTGTTAAAAAGGACTGGATGATTTTAAATATATTATTGGGCATTGATGCTTTAATTTTGTACAACAGGCCTTCATGCCACACTCGATCGAAAGCCTGAGAAATGTCCAAGAAGGCAGCTACACAGTACTTCTTAGTTTCGAAAGCGGTCATAATTTTTTCTGTTAGTCTGTGAACCTGATCAACAGTGGAGTGTTGTTGCCTAAATCCAAATTGATGATCTGGTATTAGTCGTTTTTCCTTTATGATCGGAAGTAAGCGAGACAGTAAGAGAGACTCGTATACCTTCGAAGCGATAGATAGTAAGCTGATAGGCCTATAGGACTTAGGATCTTCAAGATTTTTGTCAGGCTTGAATTTAATAATGAAATAAAAATAAGGACGCTAAGTATATATATATTTTTTTTCAGTGTAATTGTTATCAGTGAATGTATTCTAGCCATGAGTCCAGTCGTGGCGCAGGGGCCAAAGTGTGAATGTGAAACCGACTGGTTGTGGGTTCGATCTCCACTCGAGGATATGAAATATTTACCTTAATTTATATACGGAACACAACGCTGTGCTTTGCTTCATTGCTAAAGCAAGGAAATGGATGGATGGATGGAGAAAAATAATTTCCCCAAATGGGAATCTAATTCACTGCCATCGCTTTTACAGTCACATCCTTGTATCACCGGGCCACGCCGGCTTCACACTGCACACTCACATGTGAGAGATGTATGTACTTCAATGAAATACCTATATAAAATTAAAATCTCTTTATTTACCATTATTCATAAACTAATATTATTCATGAATAACTTATCAATAATTATTTAAAAATTTAAATAACAGTACAATAAAAAATATTTCTTACATATTTAATTATAACTTTTTACTTTTTAAATATTGTGCCTTGTTGTGCATTATAAAAAAAATTTATGGTTTAGGTAATTTCATACAAATGAGACCATATTATACATACATATATTGCAATATAATTTTCACATTTATTATGATAATCAATTAAAAAAATCGTTAAGCTAGTTATTTAAATATTTTTAATCAGACTAATAAATAATATTACGTTTTGTAATAAAATATATTTTTACAAAGACCATAGATGGAAAAATACAAAAGGAGAAATGGGAAATTTAATAGCAAACATGCAATATTTTGACTTCTTTACTGCTAATATGACAGTGTTTATTATTTTTAATATACATTGGAAGATTTGTGTTTAAAATTTATGAAAAAGCCCTAATTATATTATATACTTTACATTCACCGATTCTTTTGTAACAGAAATATTGACGCAATATGTTTCAATTAAATATTTTGATCATACAAACATGTTGTGACCCTGCTAAGAAATATGTAATTTTACTATTTAACGTAATTTAATTTGAATATACATATATATATAACATACTGATACCATAGTGGCACAGCGCAACTTCATACTACTCTAAACACAACAACATAATAATTGTTGGTTTGATCCCCACATGGGAAAATGAATTATTTTTATTTCCTTGAATTCATAACAATATTTGATGCTCTAAAAATAATAAACAATAAAGTTAATTATTTAAATAGATACATTTTTTAAAGATTTCAAATAATTCATATAATATCAAATATTTTACTATAGTACTATATGTAGGTTAACTTTAACGTTTTAAAGAAGAAGATTCATGATCAACATTTAGATCATCAGGTTGATATCCAACATTTTCAGTTTTGACTTCAACGGGCAATGTTACTGGTTCATCGATTATTGTCACCGCATGTTTCACTTTCATATGTTTTCTAACTGAGTCTCTCTTGTAAAACTTCATATCACACTGTGGACAAGAATATTTTTTTTCATCATAATGCATTTTCTGATGGGCAGTTAATTTTTCAACATTTAGATAGAATCTACCACATATTGTGCAAGGTAGGTTTTTGTCAGTATGTTTACTTTTGTGCTGTTTCATATTATAAGCCTTTACACATTTATAATCACAAAGATCACATTTGAGCATTTCTTCACTTTTAATGTGCACCCAGCGTTTATGGTTGCACAGTTCGGCACTTGTGTAAAATGTAGAAGCGCATTTCTCACATGTGAAGGACTTAACACCAGTATGCCGTTTCATATGTATATGGAAACTCTTTTTCTTCATGACTTTTTTGCATATAGGGCAAGTTGCTTCCCCATCGGTGTGTCCTTTCAAGTGTCTGTACACATTTCTTCGGCCCTTTACATATTTACCACAAAATTGGCAAGTAATTTCAATAAAATAGCTTTTATGAGTACCTTCTATATGACTTTGTAGAGAGCTGTGCTGAGTGTATGTATTAGGACACAAGTGACACTGATAAGGTCGCTCCCCACTGTGTGTGACTAAATGTGCCGACATATCCTTTATTCTTGAAGTCTTGTAATTGCACTCTTTACATATAAATAATCTATTTTTCCCTATTCCTTCAATTGACAAATTTTTATCAGTTGCAACTAAGCAACTTTTAGTTTTTCTTTGCTTATGCAAATGGAAGGCTTTAAAACTTTTGAATGTTCGTTTACAATTAGTACAAATCAAGGCTTCAGGCATGTGGGTCTTTTTCCAATGGACTCGGAGCTTGCATTTAGATTTAAATGTTTCTTTACAATCATTACACTTAAGATTGAGATTTATAGCTCTACTTTTACGAGGGTTTGAATCAGAATTGTCTATAGGGTCGTTGGAGTTATCATCGCTATATTCATAATAAAAATTGTCATCATTATTATCCTCTTCCATCTTTATTTCATGTTTCTCTTTTTTCACTGTCAAATTACAATCGATGTTCACTTCTTCTTTTTTAATTTTCTTGTTAGTCAATGTATCGTTGGATTGTTCGCATTTTTCTTTAAAGTCAACAGCCGTACACAGTTCGTTAAAACATTGCTCACATATTTTGTCGGGATGGCCATCTTTATATTTTATTTTTACGTTAGTTATAGCATTTATATGTTCGAATAATAGAAATTGTTTGTATGTATCACTTAAAGAAATGTAATTTTGTTTGTCAGAATCCAAGCAAACACGGCAAATTTTAAGCAATGTAGTATTATCCATCGTAAAATAGTGTAACAGATATATCTCACCAATATTCAAAGACTTAAAAATATTACTTTATATCTCTTTATATTAAATATTTTACATTTTGCTTTAAATATATTATTTCCTTATTATTTCTATCAATATCAATAACTTTCATATGACAGCACTTATGTCAATCGTATTTTGTAAGTGTCAAATTGATGACAATCAAAAGCAGATCATTGCCAATTACAAAAATAGTTTTAATACGTTTGGATTGTAAATCATAACCATTTTAGAATATTATTTACTCATAAAGGACTATGACTATTAGAGGGGGAGCCGCAAGCAGCCAGACTTTCGTTACGTTCTAAAATCTGAAAATTCCTGTGCATAAACATTCAACGAGGCCAGTCGTGGCGCAGCGGCGCAAAGTGTGAATGTAAAAACGACTGGTTGTGGGTTCGATCCCCACTCGAGGAGATGAAATATTTACTTTGATTTAAATTTCCATTTCTTCGCTCTGGTGTCGAGGCAAAGCGTGGCGTTGAGTTCTGCCACTCAGCACGCAAGTCCTCCAGAATTCGGCAGAAAGTGGGGAATGGAGTGTCTTAACACTAGGCTCCCTCTGCCTACCCTACTGTATGCGGGATACAGCGTGAAGCTGATTTGATTAATACTTTCAACACAGGTAAGTACTATTAGAGAATATGGAGTTTGGGTGTTGATTACTTTGGTATTTATTAGGCAAGTAGGGTGTAAAAAATAGTACCTTAATTTTGTAAAGTTATAAAGTTCATTTTTTATATTTTCTTGGGTATAGTATTAGAAGTTATGTTTTTAACATTTTTAAAGTGTTAATCCACACTTAGGAAAGAAAGATACTTATTTAGAAAACGTAAAAAAAATTGAACGTAGCGGGACTCCAACCCGCGACTCTTGGAAACCGACCAGGCGCTTTCTCATCAAGCTACGTCGAAATTTTTATTCGCTTGATACAACTTATTTATGTTGTTAGCATCTCTGTCGGGAGATTTTTTACAAATTACCGCTACTTAAATATAATTACTAAGAATTATCGTCTGGTAAGAGAGAACGAATGGCTTAGTTGTCAGAACTAAATAAGTATTCTAAATAAGTATTAGAAATGATGTTATCCATTATCAGACACTTAACATGGTTTTAACCGACATCGATTTACCAACTTTTTAAAGACAAATTCTAGGAGGAGGATTCTCCTTTTACTAAGGTACGAAGAATTGAAATCTCGAGTACTGCCTCTGACTCCGTAAAGGTTAAATTGCAATAACGTATCGTAGTCAACATAGTAAAAGCCAAAAAATCACCAAACACTACGATTTTATTCTGTGACTTTACCCAAGCGTTATATAAGGAGTACCTACTTAAGGAGGGCCACTTCAGCATCTGTTGTAGATCTGCCTCTACTAAAACAATACTGTGTATTATTCAAGATATTATTACGACTCAAACAACGCACACAACAAGTTAAGTTAAGACACTCTATTTCCTACTTTTCGTCAAATCTGGAGGCTTGCGTTGACACCAGAGCGAAGAAATGATTAAATTTATATTTAATTTAAATAAATATTTATTTTCTTTGAGTGTAGATTGAACCCACAACCAGTCATCCTTATAGGTACACTTTGCGCCACTGTGCCACGACTGATTATATTTATTAAGGCCTCAATTTATGTATAATACATAAATTGAGGCCTTAATATAATTCTTTAATTCCCGCTTTAATATATTTTTTTTAATACATATAGTAGGGTAGACAGAGTATATAGATACCTAGTATTAAGACACTCCATTCTGCACTTTACATTTTAAATATTTCATTCCAAGTGGGAAAATATTGTTAATGCATTTATTACGACATTTGAAGAATCTTCTTTCAATAAATAAATCATTATTATATTTTTTTACATTCCCGTTTGAGTGGATGCGTAAAGTAATTAAAAAATTATAATTCAAACACATCTTTTGAAATAAATATTTATTTTTAGTCATAATATCTTCTTATAATATATATCACTTTCATTTTATATTCCTTAGGTATTACATTTTGTGGAGCTATAACAGACTTAGTTTAGAAATTACCCAGTAGTCTATAATTACTTATACCTAGGAAATAAAACAGATTCTAAAAGACTAGCTTAAATCAATGTGGACAGCGATACTTGTAATAGTTACCATGAAGAAACTTACATATACAATCTCCATTTCATTTACATTCTCCATATATAATATTGGTAAATTGTTATTTCTCTCAATATCAAATAATGTTCACATGATATAAATGGTAAAATATTTTTTATAACTACATTTCTTTATATTTTAATGAATTGTTACCATATACGAAGTTCGATCACACACTGGCTTCCAACCAACTTATCATTAACACGCTCAAAAAAGTTCTCATACCATAAAAGTTCTCTTATCTGTATTCAAGGTCTGTCACTAAAAGCGGCAACAAGTAATGACTTTTAAATCTTAGAATTGCATTTTTTTATGTATTTATCAGTTTTAAAAATATTGAATTCTTGTCTATGTATGAAAGATTCAAACGACTTTTAATCCCGTCATTGTCAGCTATTGGTTTTTCCTACATTGTCCATCTATAATAGTCATTACTCATATACATACATAAATGTAAAATATAATGTAAACTTTATTATTTAAGGCACATTTTAGCGAGATACACGAAACAAAGACTTGGTCCCAAATGTAATTATTGTACTTAATGTTATGGCCCTGCATAAAATATATACAAAAATATTATTTCATTCTCAACAATAACGCTAAATAGAAAAAAAATGTCTTATAGAAATTGTATGTATGTACAAAGTTTATATACATGACCTTTATAAGAAAAATGTTGAATTTATATGACAGTTTATTAAAGATATTAAAATAAATGCAACAGTCGCATTCAAATATAGATTTACATTTAACCAACATTAAATTACTACAAATATTTTTGTACTTAATGTAAGTAAAACGCTAATTAAATGAATGCGAATGTAAATGATCATTTTTAATGTTCCCAACACCAAAATATTTTATTTACTAAAAAAATCCCTTAAATGTGACAGTTTATTTTTTTTTCTTCTGGCACAACTTTACGAAACAGACGTTTATGCTTTTGACAAAAAGAAACAGATAATAAAAAAAATCATAGAGAACATATCAACAAAACCAAAATAATTGAATACAAAAGTGAACATTTTAGTTATAAATTTGAAAAAAAAATACTTACAATACATATTACAAGCTACATTATAACAAAAAGATTTGGTTAAATGATAAAAGTTCAGTCAGGCTCATCGTGAGAGCAATGTGGTAGTGGCGAAGGGGAGGACTTATACGCCCTTGGGAACAGTGAAGAATAAGTGGGTGGTGGTTCATACTCTGGAGGGGATGGCGGTTGAGTGTCGAACAATTGTTGGGAAGCTGCCGTGACTGTGACCGTAGGCGATATGTCTATACAGGATGCGGGGATGATAGGCGTGTCTGACGGCTTTGAGCGTTTGCAACAGCACTCTGTAATGGAAAGTTTTTATACTTGCTTTATTTTGAAATTGAAGTAGATAAATTTGGAAAAGTTCAAATTTTTCATTTGGAAAAGTTCTATTGATATTCTTTGCCTTGAACTATCTTTGTTATCTAACGAAATACCTACTATTAAATTACTCCATTTTTTTATTTTCAATTGAACATCTGTGACACCATACATTACGATTGTGAGTTTAATCCATCTCCCAAAATTTATAAAATATTTATGTATAAAATAGTTTTGGTATCCATGATTTCTTTAGACAAAAGACGACACTCAGTTGTATTATGGAATGGAATTATTTTCATCAAAATTTTCTATCCCTACCTCGCGATAATTCCAGATAACTAAATACTTATGTCAAACTTCAGAAGATTTAGGAAAGATTTATGCTGCATTATTTAGATTTATATTTGAATTATATTCTCAACTCACCCCAAGCCAAACAAAACATGAGGATGGTAGCGCATACCAGCATGCCCACCACGAGGTAGCTCCAAGGTCCGTACGGTTTCAAAGCTGCTGCGAACTCCATAAACGCGTTCTGTTTTTGTTCACCTTCTGTTATTTTCACTGGAAAAGAAAAAGATATAAATATAAAAAAAACGTTTCCGTGACAAGTTAAATAAGCATGTTAAAATTGACTAGACCACCATTTTTAACATGAAAAATTCTTAGTTATTAGACTGTACCTTAAAGCTACCTCTGAAAGTGGGGACTTTGAAGCTATTGTCTTAAATATATATTAAACTAATAGTCCTCAAAATTTCAGCTTTGCTAAAATGACGTAGGTCTGGGAGACCTAGGATGTTGGGCTATAACTATTGCATGTTGAGTTACTCAACGCCGTGCTTTCGCTCGACACCAAAGCGAAGAATTGAAAATAATAAATATTTGATTTCCTCGAGTGGGAATCGAACTAACAAACTATCGCGTTTACAGACACACGATCGCCCCCCTGGATCACGACCAAAAAGCCCCAAAAAAAAACTTAAGTCTACTTATTCTAATAATGGACAACAAAAAGTTAAAATTATTATTTTTCAAAATATCCATCCATCACTTACTTATAACAGAAGGCTTCGTCACACCATCAGGCTGGTCAAGGCCCAGCAGTTCCTGGTTCCTCGCGGCAAACCTCCTCAGCATCTCCAGGAGTGGGGAGTCGCGTCTATGGGAACAGGCGCTGGGGTCCTCGTCTTCACCGCCCGGGCAATGACGGATGCCATCACAAACTAGGTACGAGGCTATACAAAGGCTTGTCAGCCCACATGTGAATTGGGAGTCGTTGTTGCATACTGAACCTGTGAAACGTCAAATAATATCTGAGTGTAATTATGAATCTATGCAGGTAGGGTGTATATAAACGAATAAAATGAATTAATTTGCTTTAAGGATGATTTTGAATGGACGTTAAAAGTGAAAAGTTTATTATTTATGACAATATTTTCATATCGTGAATAATTTCCTGTGTAAACAACAAAAAAAAACTATTTGTATAAGCATAAAAACTTCTTATTAGTTCTTATTACTATACAGTCAAAAAAACATCTACATTTAAAAACATAAAAATATTAAAGGTAGCACGATTTGAACCCGCGTCTGTAAGAAGCCGTCCAAACGCATAACCATATCCTATCCTTAATGTGTGAAGGACAATTTAAAAATGCAATAAAATATATAGATATCAAATGTATTTTATTGTTCAGGTTCTTAGAATGATTCTTTATCAATTTGTAACATCTTTAAAATCCGTTGATCAAGTACCAAATATACGAAATACTTGAATATAAAGCAAAGTCTATGGGAGAATGGTACAATAATTATAAAATCACGTAAAAGAAGACGGTGTAATTAAACTTGGACGATTTTAATGAACACTTCATCATATTGCACTGTTAGCATTACAGTAATGTTTATAATCTTTCACATACTTAAATTGCGAAAATAGGGTGAGAAGTAAATTACTTAAGAGTATGTGAATTTCTGATGAGAATTTGGCCCTGAACTGTCGTTTAGCACCTTTTATCTCGAAAAAAATTGAGTAAGCTTCGAAAAAAAATTGAGTATATTTTACAAAAATCTAAATTTTATTCAGCATATTTAGGTTTTTGGTATAGTTTATATTATTTTTTTATGAATCACCTATTCTTTTATTACAAAAATATGAGAGAATCAACAATTTCCTTCTAATATCTAGAAAAATTGATCAATCTAGTATTTAAGTTTTTTTTGTTTCAATCAATATCAAATTTTCTTTATCTTAAAATTAAATAGAAAAAACTACATGAACTTGAATAGTTACTTACCACTATTAACAGCTGTGACGACCAATCTCAGTTTCTCAGTATGATGGTAAGGTGTGGTTGGTGGATTCCAGACTATACGAATTTTTGGTGGTAGTAACTTGGTTCCAGCCCGAGCTGCCACCGCCGCCGCGTTGCCGCCGCATAAAGACAGCCTCCATATCGGCGTCTTGGACTCGCCGATGTACTGTAAATTAAATTAAAATTGTTTAAGAAACTAAGCATGGGCGTATTTAGAGATACTTTATGGGGAGCCTAGACTTTTGCTTTGCACCGTTTATGTTCGTGTAGATGTTGTTTTTTTTTAATTTTTCGGGGGGATTTTTTTTATTTCCTTTCCCTCTTCCTACTCCCATGAAACTAATATTTAACGCAAATTAATAAATTAGGTTTCAGGTACAGTCACAGCCAAAGATACAGTCAAAGCTAATATAAGCTTCCCGTGGGTAAGGAACATAGTGTTAAGACACTCCGTTCGAAATGCGATTTTGTCTCGTTACCAGAGCGAGGCAACGAACATAATCCACTCCCCCGAATGGATGTCAAATCCACCGTTTACAGTCACCAAATCGAATGTAATAAAATAAAATGAAAATAATATCTAATGTTAACAATAGATAAATATAAAAAAATAATAATAATAAACTAAAATAATAATAATAACTATTAGTCTTATTAAGATTTATAGGCTACTAACTATTAAATGTATGTAAATAATAATAAAAGTTATTGACTTCCCTTTAATGATTGTAGTATCTATTATAAAAGACGTAAAACGTATGAATAACGATGGTTTTGCGGTTGGTTATTATTAATTTCCCACAAACAAACGTGTCTGTTGCTAAGTGAGCAATAAGGATAATGTATGAGTAATGAATAAGTTTTTTTGCAGGTTCACGCTTTTTGTTGCATAGCAGTGTGTGGAACCTTGTCTTAAGACACTCCGTTGTACATCTTTCACCAAATTTTCGAGACATTGCATTTTTAGTCTACCAGATCTGAGATCTGGAGGAATAAAAATACATTAAATATATATTAGGACCTTTAATAAGTTCTCGCTGTTTTTTATTTGTTTAAAAAAAAATATTTAAAATATAATGCTTACGATGACATTACTCAAAGTATTGTCCATCATTACAGAGACCACTTTCTCCCATCTCTCTGGTAGCAATTGAATCCCCCGTCGGAAAAACGACTCATCTTTCGAGGCAATCCAGGAATCAAGCCATTTTTCGGCTTCTTCAAAAGAATGGAAGCGCTGCTCGCTTAAACCGTGCGCCATCGACCGAAACAAGTGGTAATCGGAGGGGGCTATGTCCGGTGAATACGGCGGGTGGGGTAGAACTTCCCATTGAAGTGTTTCCAGGTAAGTTTTGACTGGTTTTGCCACATGTGGCCGAGCATTATCATGTAATAAAATCACTTTGTCGTGTCTCTGCTCGTATAGTGGCCGCTTTTCTTTCAGAGCGCGACTCAAACGCATCAACTGAAGTCGATAGCGAGCTCCCGTGATAGTTTCATTAGGTTTAAGCAGCTCATAATAAATTACGCCCTGCTGATCCCACCAAATGCAGAGAAGAAGCTTAGAACCATGGATATTTGGTTTTGGCGACGATGTTGATGCGTGACCCGGCATGCCCCACGATTTTTTTCGCTTTGGATTGTCGTAGTGAATCCACTTTTCATCCCCAGTGACGATACGGTGCAGAAAACCTTTTCTCTTTTGCCGTTGAAGCAACAATTCACACATGAGAAAACGTCGTTCTACGTCTCTCGGCTTCAACTCATACGGCACCCAATGCCCTTGCTTTTGGATCATTCCTAACGCTTTTAAACGTTTTGAAACTGTTGACGCATCTACTTGTAACGTTTTCCCGAGCTCTACTAACGTCTGACATGGATCTTCTTCAAGCAATGCCTCCAATTCTGTCTTCAAATTTTGTCGGTGCTCCAGAACGCTCTTTGTCTTCAAGGTCAAAATCATTACTTTTGAAGCGCCTAAACCAGTCTCTGCACGTTGTATTCGACAAAGCATTGTCTCAACGAGAATTCTGTGTGCTTCTGCTGCAGATTTTTTCTGAATAAAGCAGTGCAATAAAATTCCCCGCAAAAACACTTTATTTGGCACAAAAGTACACATTTTCACAAAGGGAAAATAAATATGTAGTTGACACTGTAGTAAACACTATTCTACTATAATTTGAGGTTACATATAGTACTACTTTGGTGATTCCATACACAGAGTTACCGTACGAAATTCCATACACAGAGTGCCGCAACGCCATCTTTCAAAAAACAGCAGCAACTTATTCAATTCCTATATAATAAATTAAATCATTCCCCCAGTCCTCAGGAGAGACGTAGTAACGCCTCAATAATAAATTCATATTTAATAAATAAAAACGATAAGTTTAAAACTAGATATAATATATTTTGTCGATATTTATTATGACATGCTTCCAATTTTTTTTATGCCAAAAAACAAGCCAAAGGAGCGTACGGTTCACCTATGTGATCACCGCCGCCCACGGCCCCGTGTGACACCAGAAGAGCTACAGGTGCGTTACCGACCTCTAAATATATTCACCTTCACGATGTAAATATTTCGCACGCAGTAAGGTAGGCAGAGGGAAACTAGTGTGAAGACACTCCGTTCCCCACTTTCTCCCAAATTCGTATTGAATGGCGCATGGCGCATTGCGTATTGAATGGCGGAGCTCAACGCCGCGCTTCGCCTCGACACCAGAGTGATAAAATAGAAATTTTAATTTAAATTTATATTTAAATACATTCCATAATATCAAAACACTTCTCGAAAGTACGACTCGTGGATGTTGATGAATCAATTTTAAAATCGACGTTTTAATCAATTTACATAATTAGTTGCGGTAATAAAATGGAATTAGCGAACGAACTTGAATGCCGTCGGATGATATAAAAACTGCAATCGTATTGAATTTTGGGGCCCGATTATTATTTTTACCGATGTTTTATTTGGCGTTCAATTATAATAGAGTCGAGGTATAGGCTACTCCCTAGTAGAGGGAGTTTGACTGTAAATCTCTTGCTTGTGGGTTCGATTCTGCTAATCCCACTCGGCTGAACGATTATAGTTAAATTTGACAAAGCACGGCGTTGAGTTCCACCACTCAACACGTAATGAGCAATGGAATGGAGTCTCTTAACACTAGGTTTCCTCTGTGTGCCATGCCGAAAAAAATATAAAGCTGTTTTTTGTTACATAATACAAACGTCATCATAGCGTAATTGGCACATCCCTGACTAAATATTCAATAGTAGATTCGAATTGTGTTAAAGGACAAATTTAAGTTTATTAATTTTCACCAGCTAGGGTATAGGGTGTGCAGCCACTATTGATTTTTAAATAAGTAATAGTTAAACGAAAGATAATTTGTTATAAATTCCTTAATCTAAAGCCATCCGTGCCTGAAAAAAAAACAGCGACCTTGATTTTAATACATGTAAATATATTCACATATACACCTGTACATAATATTACGTACACATCCAAAAGATCTGCATATTGATTTGATGGAAGGAACTAGACGCCTGGAGCACATTTAACACCAATTAACCCTAGCGTTCATGAAACTCAATTAAACACGGCTGCCTGCATCAATGTATCAATTTATTGCCATCTCGGTAACAACTATACGTTGTTCTTAATGATAGGCAAATTTTCCATTCTGACATTTGCTGTGCACTGGTTGGACGCATGAAAACAATTGAACCCGACACGATTTTTTTTTAAGGACCTGATGACCAGGAATGGTCTTTACAGAGTATCTCGCCCCTGAAGAAATACAAGCACTGATGGATGTTCATAAAAGGGACAGTAGTCGCAGATGGATACCCTCCGGACGCTAATCAGGTAGATCTTTGACCGTTGGGTTTGAGAGTTGGGACCGAGAGTGGTGAGAGACTGAGGAATAAAACTTGCTATATATTGGGCATTTCCAAAATTTATTAGGTCCTTGGGGTCCAGGAGGACGCTACGAGGGGGTCGTAGAGGCGAATGCGGGTGATGAGCGTACACGCTTCGATCAGGAGAGGATTGGAATGGGAATATGCGCACTTGTAGTAGCGCCTGAACTTTGCAGAATTCTTAGAGTTTTAAATTTCTCACAATTTTGTAGGACTATCTTTCATTTTGTTTTATTAAAGAAGAATAATGTATAAATATTAAAATCCACCACCATAACCATTTTAACCAACAAGACAAGTCCCAACCGTGCCACGGCGGCGTCAGTAATTACATATGTAGGTAGTGTATTATATTAATTCGTACCTGTATACTAATAGATTACATTACTTTAATCTTAGTTTTTATTCAATACCCGAAAGAAAAAAAAAACTATAATATAATAAAAACTGTGAATATTTTGTTCATATTTCTTCGGATTTCAATTATATTTTTGTTAGTTTTTTATTCGTTATTGTAGAAAATAATATTATGTAGAGTCGTCGTAGAGGTTAATTGAATTGACAAAAAATGTAGATTATATATTTTGCGCGTGTAAGAACGTATCCAAACTGTTATTTAAGGTAAATGACACTGATAATAAGAAGACTATAAAATAAAATAAATTAAAATAAACTAAAACATAATTGATTTTAATTTATAATTTAACTTTATAATTTTTAAAAGAGACATTGATACAAACTATAAATAGAGTGCTTACTGCGGTAGTTTTAGATAATTTATAGAACAGAATATATTAACACTAGGTTCCCTCTGCCTACATTGTCATATACGGGATACAACGTAAAGTTATTGCTATTTATTTTAAAAAAAATATATGCTTACCACAAGCAATTTACAAGCGTCCGTGGAATTTGAACTGGTAACCGACGGGGTCTCATCCGGGGCCGTGTCCTGCGCGTGCGCACTCCTCATGCTCCACTTGCGTGATAGGGCTCCAGCGGTCGGCGCCTGCATGTCGGTGACGCCGCGCTCCCATTCTGATAGATTTTCCTGGAATTAATAGATTTTGGTTAATTTTTTTTTTATTAAACAGAACAGTTACTATTTGCTATAATAGAAAGTGTACAATAATTTATTTATTACAACTAGTGCGCCAGTCGTGGCGCAGGGGCACTAGGTGTGACTGTAAAACTGGTTGTGGGTTCGATACCCACTCGAGGAGATAAAATATTTACTTAAATTTATATTCCATTTCTTCGCTCTGGTGTCGAGGACAAGCGCAGCGTTGAGTTCTGCCACTCAACACGCAATGCCTCCAGAATTCGGCAGAAAGGGGGGTACGGAGTGTCTTAACACTAGGTTCCCTCTGCCTCTGCCTCCCTCTGCAGTGTGCGGGATACAGCATGAAGCTGATTTATTCAATAAAAAGGGATATTCCTTTTAGTTCTATATTGTGCTAAAATTCATAACTTTGTTGAGCCATTACACAAGTTTATTATGCAGAAAGAATTTTTAAGAAAAAAAAATGTTGCGTTTTTATTAAGTTTAATAGCGGCTGTCTTTAATAATGGTTGAGAGCTTCTACGTTAGGGCGTTGTTCAAAAAACTTTTTGTTAATAAGTAATAATTTTGATTTATATTATAACTCGTTTTTAACTCCGTTCAGCGTCATTAATTGACGCGCGAGGAAATATCTAAAATGTATTGCGAAAATATGTTTCTAATAATAAGACGAAATTTGGACGAAACCTATTTAAATGCAACCTATCGAAATGCAAATACATTAGGTATTTTAAAATGTAATAAGTAAGTATACAGAGTTTAACCTTCAAAAATTTGTCGTTTATTATAGAAAAATAGCTTAATGCTGTATCCTGCACATAGCAGGGTAGGCAGAGGGAACCTAGTGTTAACACACTCCATTCCTATTAAGTAACCGTTCCCAACTTTCTGACGAGATGAAATTAANTATATATATATATATATATATATATATATATATATATATATATATATATATATATATATATATATATATATATATATATATATATATATATATATATATATATATATATATATATATATATATATATATATATATATATATATATATATATATATATATATATATATATATATATATATATATATATATATATATATATATATATATATATATATATATATATATATATATATATATATATATATATATATATATATATATATATATATATATATATATATATATATATATATATATATATATATATATATATATATATATATATATATATATATATATATATATATATATATATATATATATATATATATATATATATATATATATATATATATATATATATATATATATATATATATATATATATATATATATATATATATATATATATATATATATATATATATATATATATATATATATATATATATATATATATATATATATATATATATATATATATATATATATATATATATATATATATATATATATATATATATATATATATATATATATATATATATATATATATATATATATATATATATATATATATATATATATATATATATATATATATATATATATATATATATATATATATATATATATATATATATATATATATATATATATATATATATATATATATATATATATATATATATATATATATATATATATATATATATATATATATATATATATATATATATATATATATATATATATATATATATATATATATATATATATATATATATATATATATATATATATATATATATATATATATATATATATATATATATATATATATATATATATATATATATATATATATATATATATATATATATATATATATATATATATATATATATATATATATATATATATATATATATATATATATATATATATATATATATATATATATATATATATATATATATATATATATATATATATATATATATATATATATATATATATATATATATATATATATATATATATATATATATATATATATATATATATATATATATATATATATATATATATATATATATATATATATATATATATATATATATATATATATATATATATATATATATATATATATATATATATATATATATATATATATATATATATATATATATATATATATATATATATATATATATATATATATATATATATATATATATATATATATATATATATATATATAACATAGATATGAAATATATTTAAATATAAATCGCCTATAGGATCGAAAAAGGGAATGATCAAAACCAAAAAAAATCAATGATTCGGATCATCATAATAAATGTAAGAATAAAAAAAAAGAAAAACATTCACTTATATGTCGTGAAGCGGAACAGGTCGTTTGAGTAATTAAATGTACATACTAATCCTATTTTATATTTATTACTTACTAACTTGGCCTTGGTTCAAATTTTGTTGTTGAGTTATTTATATATATAAAAAATAGTTTTAAAATTTTAAATAATATTTCCTTTTAGCATTCGTTAATTATCTTATAGAAATTAACTATCTTTTTTAATTTCTATAATAATTCACACATGGCAAAGTGATAAGCCTCTTATTTTCCATCGTCTCAGATCTGTTGCCTATCCAAATATCCCATATAAAAAGATAGACGAAAAGTAGAAGCTTTTATTCAATAAAATCTTTTCTCCAAATGGAAATCAAACCAGTAACTATTGCCTCAAAAAAAATGCCTTCTTATATGCACAATATTTAATATATGAAACATGTAAACGCTATTATATTACGTACGAGCCTAAGTGTATTTAATAAACAGAGCGCTAATATCAAATAGGCAGTTTGAATTCTGAAACAATGAAATGAGAGCACCGACTGGATTGCATAATAATGTAACATTGCAACAGTGTGCACTACCTAGGTACAAAGTAGAGTGCTATAGATGTACAGCCTGGATGTTTCTGCCTGAAAACGATCGTGGATTAAAATTTATTACTTATTTAGCTTTACGCTGTATCCCTTGCGGGGTAGTCAGCAAGAATGGGGCGCCAAACGCTACGGTCTTCTTTCGCCTCAGCCACTGCCATCAACCTCTTCATACATGCTCTCCGGGGGATCCTCATGCTTTTTACGTTAATTTCTCCCAGTATCTTTGATATTGTTTTTTCGAAGGTCAACCGAGGTCCCCTTTTACTACTTTTCCTTCATAAATCTTTTCCCATTCTTTCATCACTTATTCTTTCCAGGATGAGCATGTTCTTCCTCATTCTCACCGTGACATCCTCGCCAGTACCTGCCGTTCTGTGTATCTTTTAATTGCGGATTCGATCAGTTAAACTGCTTCCGCGATTTCTTGGTAAGATATGTATCCTACGAGGAAATCGCATCTCAACAATATTCATCTTCCTTTCATTCTTTTACTTTAATACTCACGTTTCGTAATATAAAAAACATTTCACTGTATAAAACTGATACTTAGATTTACCAACTGCATTAATTACTTATTTAAAACACACAACACAAACCAGCTTCATTTTCCACAACACAAGGAACTCAGATACAATTTTATCCACCAGAACATGGAAACGAAAACAGAATTAAGTCCTCCCAAATGGGCACCAAATCCTTTCCACGTTTATAGTGTTTCCATTGTATTTTCCAGAGAGAATATCAAACCTATAACCTTCACGTTTCTAGTCAGTAAGCTACAATGACCTCTGATCATTAATTACTTAGTCTTATTAGGTCCCAGGGATTTGTCAGAAAGAATATGTGGTTATCTTAAACATTCATCAATCATATATTATTTTCTTATATTAGATCATTAGGTAGGACCTAGTTAATCTAGGTTAACAGAAGGCGACTGCAAGGTTCAACTTAAACAACGCACAATAGTTAGCCTTGTGCAATCACGTCATTTCAAGTTCCGTTGGAAATCATGTAATGTATTTACTTTGAATTTTAAATTTCTTTGAAAATATGTTTTGCAACCTTATAAAGATTTTTTTTATAGCTTTACTTTGTATTCCGCACACATGTGCGGCCTAGACAGAAGGAACCTAATGTTAAGACACTCCGTTCATCCGTTGGAGGCATTACGTGTTGAGTGGCGGAATTCATCGCCGCGAGAGTTGTCTAATATATATTTTTTAGCCATTTATTTTGCTAAAATATGACAATAAGTTGCCTATTGTTCTAGGTTCCTATCATGATTTCTCTCGAATGGTTTTTTTTTCGCCGAATAATTCAATTACATGGAAAATTTATTGATATTGTATTTATTATTAATAATGCAAAAAATACTAACTTTTCTATTTTACAATTACAATCATTGCGTGCAAATAGTGATTGTTATTTAAAAATCATAACAACTGCATAGTTAATTAATTTAATAAATTTCTATAATTCAATACATAAATTTTTTCTATGTCTTTGCACTAGGTTCCCTCTGCCTACACTGTTATATGCCGGATGCAGTGTGAGAAAAAGGTTCCTTGTCCAAAAACACCCAAATATTAAAAATTACATATAATATAATATTAAAATAATAAAAATACTAACACCAGTTGGAAAGTAAACATTGACTGAAACTTTCATTTATTATAATGAATATTGTTCTAAATTAATGACTTTATTCTGCCAACTTATAATAAGAGTCAAAACAAACGTAATCATCACATTTTTATGAACGAACGAACGTATTTTTGTAAATATTAATATAAGTTTATTTGTGTAATTAAAGTTGCTATACAATATAATTTTAAGTCGCTAAGTATATTTACTTGATTTTGACTCGTCGTAATCACTTATTGTTTTAAACAAATAAATTTAAATACAAGCTTCAGATTATTTAATAATATTGTAATAATTGTTTTTTATTCAAATACTAAATATACGTTTAAATAAAAATAGAATGCGTTGAGATCTACCACTGAATACGCAATATCTTGAATTAGGACGGAAAGAGGTTAACAGACTGTTTTAATACTATGTATTACTTTTTTTTAACTTCACGCTGTATCCCGCACATAACATGATATGCAGAGGAGATTCTGTAACCTAGTGTTTAGACTCTCCGTACCCCATTAAAACTTCCGTTCCACATTTTCCCAATAATTTTTGAATGCATTGCGTGTAGAGTGTCGGAACTCAACGCTTTGGCTCATTACCAGAACGAGGAAAAGAAAATAATAAATATTTTATTCCACGCGTGGGAAACGAACCCACAACCATCGCGTTTACTATTGTATATATTTTTTTCAAATTAAAATAAATATTTAACTACGACATGTCTCGTCAAAAAAATATGTCACGTCAATATAATATGATCATATTTGGCGAACTCTATGCAAAAAAGTTATTATAAGGAAAATATAGAGAAAATTGTTCTAGAGACGCCCCATGTGCAATGTATTTGTGGAAATGCATATCAGTGAAAACGCATAGGAAGTCGGCAATATGATAAAATGCAACACTGCAGTTATTGTAACACTATAATATTATACAATTAAGAAATTATTATTATTATTTTTGTTGCTTCACGCTGTATCCCGCATATAATATATATCCCGCAGTAAAAGTAGAAGGAATTTAATGTTAAGATTCTTAATTCATTCCTCCAAGTGGTATCGAAACCCCAGTATCCCCACCCGTCCCCCCTTATGTTTACATTACACATAGAGTAGTGACACAACACTGCGCTACGACGGCCATTAACAAATAAATGCTCCAGATTTATGCAAAATACAAAACAAAATAAATATTTTTACTTAATTTATTTATAAAAGTTACCATTAAGTACGCGTGAAATGTATGCAGAAAAGAAACTAATATCGTCACTTCAGCTTCACTTATTTCATTTCCTCGAGTGGGGATCGAACCCATAACCAGTCACGTTTACAGTCAGATACTTGTACCCCTACGCCACGACCGGACTAATATGATGATCTTAAAAATCCAGCGAGCAAAACTATTTTAAAGCAGCAACTTAGCTAGATTATTTAGGGAAGAGACATACTTGCCACTATATATAAACTGTATTTTGATATATATTCTTATTATTCTATTCCGTCTTTTTTCTTGAAATGAAAACTTCGATGAAAAGTGGATACATACAAGTCTATTCCCTATAAAAATAATAGATACGGAAATAACGAATATAAATAAATCTAAATAGCATTCGTAAACTCTAATTTATGTCCTATAATATTAAATTATTACATGCTAGTCACGAGTCACGAGGCGACCTGTCAAATAACCTTAGTCCACTTCACATGTGGGAGATCATTGTGAAAGGCTCCCTTGGCACTGATCGGCAGGTTCTAGACATTTCTTATTAAATATATATACAATATGTCACTTCAAATCACGAACAACTCACAACGATTTTGTTTGTGTGGACCATAAAACATAAATGTCCTCCTCCCCTTTCCCTTTTCTCGTCCTCATAGAAATTTCGAGAAATCCTTACTTAGGACTTTTCTACATTTCCCTAGAAACCTATATGGCAAATTTCAGTTTCGGCTGAGCGTTTTATAGAAAACATTTTAAGGAAAAATTAGACAACAACACAAGAAAAGTATTATTTAGTTGAAGTATCGTTTTGTAGAGTGAAGAAATAACAATATAAAATAATTCATTTCCTCAATTGCAAACCGAAACCACAATCCTCACGAGAGTCCTCAAACCTTCATTATTTAAATTCTCCAAATCCATTACTTTAGTTATTCCGTTCCGTTGTCAGTCAGACGTTTAACGGAACAGATGAATTAAATGATATAATAGGAAAAGTTTTAGAAACATTCAGCATACGTAACATCACCAACATGGAGTAACCTAATCTGATAAGCGCCGCTAATTGTTCTCCATTGTGACGAAAGTGCTTCTAGGTAATGTACTGTCATGTCATAATAAGGAGTTATCTCCATGTGTCATAACTTTGATTGATGTTATGTTAAAACGTATTTTATCTTTACATCTGATGTCCATTTACGATTGATTCCTTCTATGGTGTTCTGTTTTTGTAAATAGATTTTTGTTTTTAATTTTATTTTGCGGAATCGTTGGTTTTTTTTCACTTGGAAGCATGTTTTTTTTTCATGTTCTCGTTCTGGTAACGAGACAAAGCACGATCTCTTAAGTTGAGCAGTGCGTGGGCACTTAAGACTAAGTCCCCTCTGTCTAAAAGCGAGATACAGCTTGAAACTTATAAAAAATAAGAAAAAAAAAATTAAACCATAAGATGTTTGTAATTAATCAATTTCTAAACTTTTAAAAGTCGATCGTTTTCTCATAACACTTGCAATAAAGTGACGTAAGGATATCATTCGCTCGAAGTGAGTGGCGCGGAACGAGGCTGTGGACGAGAAAAATTTCCACGATCAAGAATATTCTGTGCAAGATCAATAGAACAGTCCAGGTTATTTCAGATATTTTAAAATTTCTTAATATATTTGATTAGATTAACAGATTTTAATCTAAGTTATTAAAAAATATATATATAACTAAAATGATTATAAAAAATGTAATTTAATTCATATTTTGAGGTCGTCCACGCAAAACAAAAGCGGCAAAATATCTGATTGTAAGCGCGACAGTAATGGATTTGATTCCCACTCGAGGGGATTCTTCATTTGCATTTTCTCGTTCTGGTTATAAAACAAAGCGCGGCGATGAATTCCGCTACCTAACAGCCAATATTTCGAAAATTAGGCAGTCCGTGGGTAACTGAGTGTCTGAATTCTGCTTGAAGATATAAAAAAAAAATAGTTTATTTTAATATAAAAAATAACATCCTACTAGATTTAAACAGTATATTAATTTAATAATTTTATTAAGAAAAGCGAGGACTTCCTCTTTAAGCTATAAGATGAAACTTTTGGTTCGGAAAATCTTTTTAAGTTATAATTCCGAAGGTAAATTCATCCATATATCACATTTAAATATTAAATATTAGACTTCGAGTTAAAGTACAAAATCAAATAACATTTTTTTTTGCTTCATTATAACAAAACACGACGCACTTGTTGTGTGATGATTTAGACGGATGTTCGGCTATTTCGTGTTAATCTAATAAATATATGCTAATATCATGTTTTTCATTTCCTTAAAAATAAAAATATTACTAAAAATTTTTTTTAGAATACGTATTTAAAATTTGACGCAGCGAGATATGAACCCGCGCCTGTAGGGTCTACGGACGGATTTAAAAAAAACAACTTTCACGGGATCACAGGTGCCTTTTTTACGTCACGATGCGAGTTGAAATCTCGTTACGTTTCTATACGTTTCCATTTTTTGCTTTCAAATATCTCTCACTTTTTGTGGACGGAGGATTATTAGAATATAATATAATATTATATTCTAATATAATCCTAATATATAAAATAATTTATAATTTAAGAATAAAGAAATAATCAAGTTTTCTTGGCAAAATATAGACGTGTACCTGTGACCTAGAGCCCCTATTTATAAAAAGCTCTCAAGTCTGATGTCGATCTTGAGATGCTGACTGAGATTGACTGTTTTCATTCATAAAATACATATCTATATTCTAACCAGGAAGGAACCAAATCCCAATTAAGATTAGAACCCACAACCACTGTACAGCAGTGTACGTGACACTCAGTTACGTCTAAACTACGCTACGATGACGTTAGCTTATCAATTGCATAGCAAATATTGATCATATTATCAATAAATCAATATTTGCTCTAAGATGACATAATCTATACATACATATAAAACTCTTCCGTTACCGAGCGACTGACAGACAGCACACAGACAAAAATTTGCACTTAAAATTATTAGTACAAAAAGAACTACGGGAAAAGAGAAAAAAATGGATTTTCAATTTCCGGGTTGCGGGTTGCGGGCTGTTGACTAACACCGGACCAACACCCTCTTGACTTAATTTGAACTAGTGTTAAATTAAGAAAAAACTAAGGCTTCAGTAGGCTAATAATACTTTAGAATATTTTGAAATCATATAATTTATTTATACATCTTATATGAACGTAGCTAGAGATGTATAATATAAAAGACATAGAGAGGGAGAAAGAGAACGAGATGTATAATATATTATATCATTAGGCATAGGAGTTAGGATCTACTTTAAAATACTTGTAACTTGTTACAAGTATAATGCAGTAGGTCCTAATTCAAATATGGGAATATAATAAAAAAAAAAATCAGCTTCACGCTGTATCCCGCACACAGCAGGGTAGGCAGAGGGAACATAGTTATATATATAATGTTAAGACACTCCGTTCCCCACTTTCTGCTGAATTCTGGAGGCATTGCGTGTTGAGGGGCAGAATATAATAAACTTTTTATATAATTAACTCTAGATAAGCCAGTCGTAGCGCAGGGGCACAAGCGACTGGAAACATGACAGATTGTGCGTTTGATTCCCACATGAAGAAATAAAATATTTAATATTTTATGGTAACAAAAAACAACTCTAGGTAAATATAATTAATAAAAATGTCGAAGAAAAATCCTAAAATATATTCATTAAATGTTGCACCTACTAGAATAAAATTAGGCAGTCAACAATATACTTATTAAGATTTTTTTTATGCCTGTCTGGAATAACATTTCAAAAAAAATATAAAAAATAATCAACAATCAAATATTAAACAAATGATGACATAATATTGAGATTTCAAATGCAAGAAAAAAAAAACGACTTAAAGCTTAGAAATCTCGAATTTACCATACATTTGCAGAAATCTTGTTTTCGCTGTTTAAACTACAACCGGTTTAGTTTCCCTGACAGGTTATAGTGCTGCTGGCGGCTAAAAATAGCCTCGCCACGTCACCTGACGGACCACTGAGATCAAAATGTCGGAAATACGTATGTAAATACTCTAGATTGTATATTTTCCAGTACATTATCATATGACGTTTTAAATTCAAAAATCAAATAAATGAAATAAAATCAGCTTCACGCTGTATCCCGCACACAGCAGAGTAGGCAGAGGGAACCTAGTGTTAAGACACTCCGTTCCACACTTTATGAGGGTGCACTTTATGTGGGTGTGGCTGTAAATTTAAACGACAAAATAATTCCATGTCGATTTTGATTGACGTAACTATCAAATGGAGTAAGATGCATAGATAACTGATCGAGGCCATCTTCGCGCTGCGTAACAGATTCGATTCCCACTCAAGAATATGATTTTTTTATATTTTCGCTCTATTAACAACGACGTCGAATTCGAATATTCGAAACGCAATATCCCAAAAGTGGTCCGTGGGGAACAGAGTGTCATGACACCAGATTTCTCTGCTTACCATGCTATACGTGCAACTAACAGTGTGAAACTATATAAAATATTAAAAATAATGATATATAGGCATTATTACGTATTTTACAAAGAAAGATGCAATTAGTTTGATAACATGAGATTATAATGGAAAATTATAGTTCACAGTCACGAGCGTGTATTGCGCTCTAACCTGATCTACGCATAGCTGGTGCTGACTTTGGTGACTTGTTTACCAGCAAAACAATATAACATTAAAATTAATTGTTGATACTAAAAAATCCGCTTCACGCTATATCCCGCATATAACAGGATAGACAGAGGAACCTAGTGTTTACACACTCCGTGTAACTGTGGCAGCTTTGCGTTGTAACTTAGTCACAACGCCAAGCCAAGTAACTCTGGGCAAACATTAATAAATATAAATTCGTTCCCCTGAATGGGAATTGAACCCGCAACTGTCACGTTACAGTCACAGGCTCGTGCCCCTGTGTCACGACTAACCACATTTATAACGTGTTGAATAGAAAAATAGTATAAAATTAAAATTAATTGTTGCTACTACTACAGTGTACTTCAACTGCTATATAATATTTCCTAGGCAAAACAGTATTTTCAAGGCGGTATTAAAACGTCGAACGGAAATCTCTTAATGGATGCGGTGTGTCTTAGCTCTAGGTTCTTAGGTTCCCTCTGTTTACCACCATGCTATGTGCGGGATACGACGAGAATATAAAAAGAAGAAATTGCAGTCAATACGATTACTCATAAAAGGGCCATACAACATATAATAATATTCAATTTAAACCAGTAGTTTCTGAGTTTAACTCGTTCAACCAAACAAACTTCTAGCTTTATAATATTATTGTAGATATGTATTGTTATTTTGTTATCATAGAGGGAGAGAATCTCTTTTCTAAAAGGTCTAACTTAGCATTTATCATAAACTAAATAAATACTTATCATCCGCATTAATGACAGTTAATTATTAATTAGTATTAAGACACATGGCTATTTTATAAATGTGGATTTAATATAGTCGATTTAAGTTTGAATTCCGCCACTTAACACACATGCCTCGAAAAATTCGGCGGAAAGTGGAGAACAGAGTGTCTTATCACTAGGTTCTCTGTACCTACCCTGCTATATCGGGGATACAGCGTTATTAACATTAAGATGAGTCGCTACTTTAACTATANGAGAAACCGGGGGGAGAAAGATAGGACAGATAGAAAAAGTGGAAGGATGGGTAGAGGGAGAGGGTAGGAAAAAGGAGAGGATTAAAAGAAGGGGACACCACTTTTATGGACTGGACGGAGGTTATAACAAGTGGTGGCTCGAGGATCTGGGGTCGCGTACCCGTATGCCCAAGAACAAATATCGGACAGATATTAGTCAGGACACCCTCTGAACACGCTACTTTAAATATACAGAGTCGCTACTTTAAATATAGAACTAATATTATAAGAATTTAAACTAATATTCATATAATAACAAGCTGCAGGAAACCGAGAACGTGTTTGTAATACAACCAGTTGATTATGTACAACTTGACATTTGTATAAGTTATTTATATATCAATGCAGGTATTTGCCAAGAATTTTAATATTATTATAATTACGCGGCCATTGTTGTTTTCTAATACTCTGACTGACTACACTTATGTCTTTACACACTCACATATATTTATTTCGTTTAGTTTTATAAAATTAGTTTCGATTTATATTCTTTTAATTGTTAAGTTTGGTAATTTCTCAATTTTTTGTGGTCTTGCTGGTGGTGCATATGGGCACAATATTGTGACTGTAAACACGACGGTTGTGGATTCTCTTCCTATAAAGGGAAACGTTGCTCTGGTAACGAGGCAAAGCACGACATTGAGTTCCGCCACTCAACACGCAATGCCTAGAGAATTCGGAGGAAAATGGGAAGTGTCTTATTGGGGGCGAAGTGTCTCAACACTAGGTTCCCAGAATCCATCTACCTACATTGCGGGATATAGCGTGAAGTTAAAAAAAAGGATTCATCAACCATTGTATTGTAATTTGTAATACACTTCAGCATGGCTACTAAAGTCTTAAAAAAACAATATCATAGTACAATAATTGACTAATTGTCATCAAGCTGCGCACTATCCGTGACGGGCTGACACACCCATTCTTACAAGGTGAACTATACTATTATATTATAGAGCTAGTATGAACTATGGTTTGCTTAACAAATACTTTAATCATATATGAAGGCTCTAATGATTGTATATGGTTAAATTAATAAAACGTGTTCAATTTATATATTTTTTTGAGTGTTCCGTATCTCAAAATATAAACGGTCTTATTTGTGTGTTTGGTGGCAGAAATCAAGGCCGTGCTTTGCCTCGTTACCCAGACGAGGAAATGAGAACATTAAATATTTCATTTCTTCGAATGGGCATCGAACTCACAACCTGTCTCACGCTTGTGCCTTTGCGCCAAGATTGGCATCTTTCTCTTCTTTTATCTTAAGTTTATATATTTTTTTTGTTTTCAAATATTTTGAACTCAGTAGTACAATTAAATTTAAATTAATTTCTATTAGACCCAACTTGACTGAGTAATTCAATATGTACATTAATTTAGAAGAATATTTTTTAAGTCAATATTTGAGCAAATCAAATATTAAATAAGTAACAGAAAAAAATACAAAATTTAAATTAAGAAAAATCAGGTTCACGTTGTATTCCACACACTGCAGAGTAGGCAGAGGAAACATAGTGTTAAGACACTCCGTTCCCCTTCCTTTCTACCGAATTCTAGAGGTATTGTGTGTTGAGTGAAGGAACTCAACATCGCGCTTTGTGTCGACACCAGAGCGAAGAAATCGAAATATAAATTGAAATAAATATAAAATTTAACTTAACGTCACAAATACCTGACATACGTCATTTTAGCAAAGCTGGCAGTCTAAAACCTAAACTTTTTTTTGACCCAATGAGATAGAGGCTCTGCTTGCCAAATAAATATAGAAATAAACAAAATTAATTAAAATTTCATAATATTTGAAGTCGTTTTATAACTTGCGTTACGCAACTTTAACATTTTAGTTTCAAATGCGTCGCGACAAATATATATATATATATATATATATATATATATATATATATATATATATATAAATACAAGGAGCATACACGCGGCTTCACGCCCGCTTAAGCTTTTTATTATAGCCAACTTATATAAAATCTTTAGATTAATTGTACCCCATGTGTTATTCTGATATATAAACTATATTACTGTAAAGTTTCATCTAAATTCGTTCAATAATTTTATCGTGAAAGTGGAACAAACTTTTACATTTATAATATTAGTACTATCCTATTAATATATCCTATATATAAATGCTTCGAGCAATAGAATTGACAATTATATTTTGAGAGAGAATTAGCACTCTGACTGATTCCCCGAACATCCTTCCATCAGTCCATCAGTATATATTTATTGAAGAATGCTTTTGATGTTTTTAATGGCTAGAAACTTTTATCGCTACTTACTGTTAGTAACTTAAAATGTTTTAAAAATCAGAGCAGTATTAGGAAAGTAAAATTTGCAATACATGAGTTTTACACGAAGCCTTCAGAAGGTATCTTTCCAATGATATATTTGCCGTCAATAGGTTATTTTGTAATTGAAATCTCAAAACCTTGCATTGTTATAAATCAGAGTTTTTTTCAAAGAAAAACCAAGAGCGCGTCCTATCTTTCTCTCCATTACAACTAATCACTGTCAATAGTTGTAGCATTCTGCGGTGTTAAGTTACGCTACTCAACCACCCTGATACAGCATGAAGTTGAAAAAACCACTTTTCTTCAAATTAACACTATAAATATAATAGACAAGTAAATTCTGGATACAGACATTTTTCCTACAGAAATAAGTAGAAATAAGTTACCGACTACTATACCGCTACTCAGTAGTCCTTAATTCTTGTAAATCTAGTAGCTTACTATTGACGTCAATTAACGTTAAACTTGCAAATCAAATCCGTATATTATATGAAATATGGATATTTTTTCTAACTTCATATTATGTACATGATAATTGACTTACCTGAGTATTATCACAACAAACAAACAAAGCAATTTAAAACACAATTGAAAGTATCGGAGATAAATTGATATAATCTAATATATAAATTGATATAATATAATATTTTTGGTTTTATATATTTAAACACGCTCCTTTGTAACCCGTTGGTGAAACAAAAAAACTAGAAATACGTTGTCTGTGGTATTTGAATAATCTCTTTTGTTGCCTAGAAGTAAAGTATTTACAAATGTATAAGTGCTACAAAGGTGACTAAAACATTTAAATGCACTTTTTCATTTTTTATTTTTGAAATTAATTTTGGATTATGAATGTGAGGCCACTGTTGGAGACAATGGACAAACTAAATTAAATTATTTTTCATTTTATATAAACATATGTAGGTTTTAAGCTTTTTTGCATCATATCGACTGAATAGTAAGAAATTATAGGTCAGAGTTGATTAAAGATTTACGTATTCGTATTCCCACAGACACTTTTCAATCGGACAAGTCCCACTACGCCATTATAGACAAGAATACGAGATGATTTCTTACAACATTATATAAATAGCTATAGATAGAGAGATATAGAGCCAGACATAAGAGTAAACTTGGTGTTGAGTCAACAATCATAACTGGTTTGCGTCCGCGCGTAATATGCCTACCCACTATACGGTCAATATACGAATAACCGACCATTTTGTGGAGAGCATTATGTCTTTGCAATATCACTGATTGTTCTATCATCTTCAATTTGGTCGTGAAAAAATTGGTGCCTTTTGAACGGTATGTGATCACATCTCCGCCTTTACATAAATTACAACTTTAATATGCAAATTTTGTATTTTGCGATTTCGCAACGCCATTTTGTTAAGGAATGCGACAGAATTGGTTTTTTTTTAAAGATATAACATATGGGACGAGGCGATCGATCTTTAAAATGGCTGTGTACCTAGAAATAGAGACGGGTATCTCGAGATATTTTCTGAGGGGCTTGGACTTTAGTCTCGATGAGATATGTTCGTAAAACCTTTTGTTCTATTTTCAGGACAATTTTTTTTTGTTCCATGCTCTTCCTACGACCACGGTGCCTATGATTCTCTAATAGATATAGAATTTATTCACTCATTTGCTTAGGTAAAATGTGAAGCTGATATCCTTATTTATTTTATAGTATATTAAAAAAATAATAGTTCTAGAAAATAAATAGTAATTTTAAATTTCAGCTTCACGCTGTATCCCGCACACAACAGGTTAGGCAGAGGAAACCTAGTGTTAAGACACTCCGTTCCCCAGTTTCCGCCGAATTTTGGAGACATTGCGTGTTGAGTGGCGAAACTCAATGCCGCGCTTTGCTCCGACACCAGAGCGAAGAAAGGGAAATATAAATTTAAATAAATATTTCATCTCCTCCCGAGTGGGGATCGAACCCACAACCAGTCGATTTACCAGTCACACTTTGTGCCCCTGCGCCACGACTGGCCTAACACATACAACGTGAAGCTGATTAAAAAATTTAATAATTATAAAAAGTTGTAAATATATAACGCCATTTCAAGGCAATTTGCTCCATCCTGACATCAGTAGGTATTATCCATTAAAAATAAATAAAAAATGTCACTTGCATTTGTAAGAGTGTGAATTATTGTTTTTTAACATAACCGTTTAGTCAGCACAATGGTATCTATTAATAGATGCCATATCACATATATGATACATACCTTCTTGAGACGTAATTAGCATTTTTACATATTATGTTATACTATATGAAAATTCTACTATTTAATATAATATATTATTAAATCAAATCAAATCAGCTTCACGCCGTATCTCGCATACAGCAGGGTAGGCAAAGGAAACCTAGTGTTACGACAATCTGTTCCCCACTTTCTGTCGAATTCTGGAGGCGTTGAGTGGCAGGACTCTACGCCGCGCTTTGCCTTGACACCAGAGCGAAGAAATGGAAATATAAATTTAAGTAAATATTTTATCTCCTCGAGTGGGGATCGAACCACAAACAGTCGGTTTTACAGTCACATTTTGTGCCACTGCGCCACGACTGGCCTCAATACATTATTAAACACGCATTTTCAGTTTTTTTTATTTCTCGCTTAGCAGGGTAACTTGTTCTAGCGTTAAAGCACTATCTTGTCTATCTTGTCCACTATTTGTTTCATTTTAGATACTCAAAGCTGAGCTTTGTCTAGTGAAGCGGAGAAATGAGAGTAATTTATAATATTGATAAATGATACGTCATTGGATTTGTCTTGATGGCGCGAGTCTGATTTTTTGTATATAATTTCAGTCAAACTGCCTGGTTGCACTATTATAGCCTCAGAAATAAAATACTTAAGATATCTCAATATGACCAACAAAACGAAATGACGCTACGATGACGTATTTAGTGTGTGTAATTAAGCAAGATGGTTTTCACTCAAAACCGTTTTAGGAGGAATATTTATATTTATTATACAGGTATTTCCCCGATTTCAATAAATAAAATATGCAAAATTTCATCATCTATCAGGAGGAGAACGGAGTCAGGCTAACCTTCAGTAAAAAACGTCTATCAAATACCAAGTTTAAATAATGAAGATATACTAATATATTGTTAATTTGATTTTGAATTGAGAAAATCTTTTTGTGTGTGATAGACCATTGACCGATGAAGGTTGTGCCGTAAATATATTACATAACGTCATCATCATCATCAACTCTCTGTGCCTGCGGTCAGAGACACCTCAGGCGTACACGATCCTTAGTTCTTATCATTGGACCGGACGAGGGTGCTGATATCAAATAGCTATTATTTGCATATGCTGATATACAAACAGTACAGTTAGCAAAAAACATTAAAAGTAAGGTGCGAACAACGAATCTAAATTGATTGGGGAAAGAACATACTCGATACAATACGTTAATATTAGGTATATTTAAATCTCACTATAACTAATAAGCTCCTATTTTTAGATGATATCGGATAAATGTTAGCTTTAGATCCTACTTTTTATATTTTGTATAAAAAAATAAATATATGGAAAAATATATAGAGAAGGATTTATAGAGTCATACATTTGATGAATATGTTAAAAAAATAGCTGTAAGTGATTTATAAGTATAAGAATATTTTGTTATCTATATAACAAGATTAAAAGCAAATGCTTTCTATCCTATCCTGCTATATGTGGATGTTATAGAGCAGTGGTTCCCAACCAGTGGTCCCTGGACCATCAGTGGTCCGCAGAAGCCTAAATATGGTCCGCGAACGATTTTAATTTTATTAATAGGGACGGTGAGGCGAAGTTTCTGTTTATTATCACAGTTAATTTTTATTATACCTACATGCATAATGGTCCGTGCTACCAAGAATGACATGAAAGTGGTTCTTGATCAAGAAAAGGTTGGGAACCCCTGTTATAGAGGGAACCTAGTGTTAAGATACTCCGTCGCCCATTTTCCATCGAACTTTCGAAGGATTGCGTGTTGAGTGGTGAAACTCAACGCTTTGCCTTGTTACCAGATCGAAGAAATGATAACATGAATAAATCATAATAAATTTCTCCAAGTAGATATCGAACCCACATCTGGCCACAATTGGCCTCTATGTCTAGACCATAAACCTATGTGACAATAGAATAAGTGGCATAAAAATAACTATACAATAGTGAACTTTGAACCAACGACCGCCAAATTCACCAGAAAAAAATTTCAAATCATTATCTTAAAACAATAAATCAAAATCAAAATAAATATTAGAAATTTCAACTCCAAACAATATAATACAGAGTAAGCAAAAAAAAGTCAGAGAAACCGAATCATTCATAAACTTTCACCTATTCGATATGTCATGCTTGACACGGTTACTGTTCTGGTGGTACTCGTCCGGAGCTGGTACGGCCGTGACGTAGCATTTAAAAGCAAATGCTTTAAAAAAATATTTACACACATATATATGTTTGTATATATGTTTGTATGAGGCATTTTATAAACATTTCCTAATATATAAAAGTTTTCTAATATATTCTTAAAAAAATTTACTATCTTACTATACTTTAAAGTTTTATTTGTATATCTTTTAACATTTAATCAATCAGAAACAATCTTTTTTGTTAAAATTTTGATTTTAAAGTGTCCAGTCCATTTATACAAAAACATTTGTATGTATTTATTTACTATATATTTTGGAAAATTAGATTAATTTTCTTCATGTCTAAAAGTTGAGGCCGTCGTGGCGCAGTGGCACAGATGTGTGATTGTAAACACGTCAGTTATAAATTCGCTTCGCATTCAGAAAAACCAATCATTATTTAATAATATTTTCCTTTCTTCACTCTGGTAATAAGACAGCTTTTTAGTTTTCGCTCGTTTGCCTTTATACGCGGGATACAACGTGAAACTGATACAAAAAGATCAAGAAAACATTGTATTTCAATTTTTCCAACGCATTAAAGTTGCTGAAAAGAAGCTGATTAAAGTCCTAATATATTCTATCATACAAAAATAAGTGACAGAAAGACATTATATAGCTTACTGTGTATATTCTACAGCCAAGTTAACCACAAAATTTAACAACAATCACAGCAATATGTTAAAGTTTACCTACAAGACCTAACTACAAGATAAACTAAAAATAATAATCTCTAAATATATGAATGAAAGATTGCTCCATACATTCGTTTCATAAAAACTAGATCTCATTACATAATAATATTACCTTCTGTTTTATGTTAATTTCTACATATATGCATTCTACAACTGTACAAGTAGGTGGCCATTGTTATACGCCCGTATTGTCACAGGTGCGGTACCCGTCTTATCGCTGTACTAACTTGCCAACTAAAATATTATGAAATCTTGAAAATACTCCCAACTATATTTAATAAAGGCTTTTTTTATCAGCTTCACGCTGTATATCGCACGAAGCGGGGTAGGCAGAGGGAACCTAGTGTTAAGACACTTCGTTCCCCACTTGCCGTCGAACTTTGGAGGCGTTGCGTGTTGAGTGGCGGGACTCAACGCCGCGCTTTGCTTCGACACCAGAACGAAGAAATGGAAATACGAATTGAAGTAAATATTTCATTTCCTCGAGTGGGGATTGAACTCACAACCATTCGGGTGTACAATTACACTTTGCGCCCCTGTGCCAGGACTGGTTTGTAATAAAGGCTTAATTTCGAAATGACGAACGTTTCTTATTTCTATTTACACTTTGATAAAAATACGAAATACGAAACGAGGTTTCATTCAATATAGAGTATGCAAACACATTGGTTAATGTTTGTCTTTTTCGTATTTATTCAAGTAGTAGCGTTTTTGTTGTCTTTTAATTGGATACAGAGGAAATGTCTGAGCAAATATTTTATCTAGTTATTGTATCAGGTTGTGTACATTTAAAAAAAAAGGAATTATTATAAGATCACTTTGTTGTTCGCCTGTCTGTCTGTGTGTCAAGAGTTTATCTCAGGAATGTTTAGAGATATCGAGTTGAAATTCAAACCATAATTTAGATCTACGACCCCATGATTTCCTGAAAAAAAAAACGAATTTCAATATTTATGAGTACTTTAAAAAAAATATGGCCGTTTATATAGCAGAAAACGGGAATCAAAATTAATAGAATTTTCCGGTTAACCTTAAAATTATGAAGTTTGGCACCAGGAAAAAATCTGAATTCTATACTCCAGGTCTAATTTCCCAGATTTATCACAGAAATAAAAACTATTACAAACTTATATTTATCTAGTTCACACAAAATGCATATGCCCGTAATATTTAATTGTCAAATTTTATACATTATAGGTACTATCTTTTTTATTACTTACAAATTTCTTCAATCATCTTATTATTATAGTACGGAATAACTGGTCGACTTCAGCTTGTCTCTATCTACTATTTAGTAATTTAATTAAATAAACAATGGAGACCTCAAAGAGATTTCAATCATTAAAAACAGCTCTTTTTTCTATAGAGAGATTTATTACCTATTCTGTAAAAGGCAGCATATGTCTAAAGATAAAAAGGATAACATTATATACTTCCTTTTGTTATTTAAAATGCGTTCTTACATGAACCGCAATTCATAATTGTTTGTCACATAATTTTCCTTAATATTTTATTATCAGAGATTTCCTATTAATCTATAAAATATTCAACTTAAAAGAACCAGTAATGCACTTCTTGGAAGTCTTACAATATTATTGCGTTTGTTCTTTTTGTTTTAATTTCTTCACTTCGTTCTCAACTTGTTGCTAAGTTTTGAGATATTTTTTGAGGAGCATAACAAAAGGCCACTCTTTTGTTAATAATTATTATATTATAATTTAACTATGCATATTTCCTCTGATGAGATTTATTTATTTTATCATATTTATTATTTTATTAATTTAGAGTATCAAGTAACATTCGCGCCATCAAAACAAATCCAACGACGTGTTAATTATCAAAATCAGTTCACTGGTTTAAGAGTTACAAGGGAACTAATGTACTGTACTGCAATGTACGGACATACAAACATACATACGCGTTAAAAACATAACTCCTTTTAGGCCCCATTTTCGCTACAGTCGGGTAAAAAAAAAGATTTATCTAATATATCTCATCTATTATAAAATTTAAATTTTATCTTCAAGTATCTCATTAATTTTGATACATCAAAGCTTACCTTAAGTTTTTATACAAATCACGTTAGATGATTCGACTTAATTGAATTTGATGTTTCATGAGTCTCCTACGCCCGTAGGAAAAGGCCCTCTTTTTGGGTGGGCCACCGCAGAATAATATCGCCATGTGCCAACAAAAGAATTTTTAGTACCAAAAAACTAGTTGAAAAATAAAAAAAAGAAAACATTTACAAGAACATATTATCTCTCAATAATATAATACACCAGCTTCCCCTAGAAAATATCTCTAGATATGCTCGTGTTCAACCGTTGGTCTACAGAACAGAATTTACTTTGGCAACGTCAAGCAGAAGTTTGATTAATGAATAGTCTCGTTATTATGACGTCATACAGCGAGACCAACACACCCATCACATTGAGACGTATGTTTATTATTACTGGTATAACCAGTTATTTCCCTGATTATATTATCCTTTTGATAAAAGGGTTGGATAATATTGTATGGCAGTAGAATAATTGATAATGATTGAAACTTAGTAATAAACAAGTATTAATTGCTACCAGAAAAATGCGGAAGCCATTTATTTTGACAATAATTTCAATGATATTATTTTTCTCTACATAAATTAAAAATTCACGCTTGGGTAACGGAGTGTCTTAACACTTGATACTCTCTGCCCACCCACCCTGCTGTGTGCAGGAAACAGCGTGAGCTGATTTATTTTACTATTGTAAGTAAATGATTCAAGTTCGTATATAAAGAAATATTATCACGTATTATAATAGACGTAGACCTCTTTAAAAAAATTGACGACCGATGACGTCCACTATCATTAATACGCCTTGTAAAAGAACCATGAAACAACATATGGTATATGATCCGTCTTACAACGACCAGTGGAAAAGTATCAAAAAACCGAAAATTAAAAAAAAGAGGTAAATATAAAGAATTATCTTTATATTTTTAAACAAGAATGTTAAAATGAAATATTTAGCACCTTCACGTTTGTTTTCCGCATAGCAAGGTAGGTAGGCACCCCGTTCCAAACGCGTCGCTCATTTCATTTCAAGACAATGCTTTATCTACTAGTAGGGGATTTGGATAAAATTTAAATTAAATCATTCCCCCAAATGATAATTGAATCCAAGACCATCGCTATATATAGTTAGAGACTTTCGCGCATACGGTGCTCTTTTATTATCTTTAAATATATAATATGATTATTCATATTGTATAAACTTAATGAAAAGTTGGTTTGAAGGCGAATATGGCAGATTTTCGTTATAATAATAATAATTTTAGCAGTTCAAAATTAAAAATACTCTCTGCTTTTTTTTGCCTCCATAATTAGAATAACAGTTGTTGTCGAAACTAAAATATTGTAATTGTGTGTTCATTTTCTATTATCTCGACTTATTAATTTATTTTATCACATTTTCCAAGTTACATCACTTTTTCAACAGGTGTTTTATACAACGTCACAGCCGACACAACCTTTGATCATTATTATTATGTCATTTTGTGTAATTTAAATTGATTATTTAATTGTTTGTAAGAATTACTTTTATATAGATCGTTAAGCCCAAGGTATCAATTATTCAAGTATAAAAATAAATAATAATTTATGTGAGAGGTGTGTGCGGCGTTGAGTTCCGCCATTACACTGAACACGCAATGCCTCGAGAATTCGGCGGAAAGTGGAGAACGGAAGATTCTTAAAGAGGGACGGAGTGTCTTATAGTATTAAGACTCAGTTCCCAGGGTCCCTGTGCCTACCTAACTGCGTATTGGGTAAAAAATCCAAGGCACTTCGATTGAACCAAAAATATGTGTTCCATAGAAAAATAAATTACATAAAAATTTTTCCTCATGGAATTTGAGCTCGTCGAATATTTTATTATTATTATGAAAAATGCGCCACGATGGCGTCAAAGAGTAAAATTACATAACGTAAGTATAGGTTTTTAATGCAGGCACTACGTATTTTATGTTATTTTTTAATACTATCAGCAAATAGTAATATAAATATATATTTTTTATTTAATATATTCGTCAGTCAGGCCAGTCGTGGCGCAGGGGCACAAAATGTGACTGTAAAACTGACTGGTTGTGGGTTGGATCTCCAGTCGAGGAGATGAAATATTTACTTACATTTATATTTCCATTTCTCCGCTCTGGTGCCACTCAACACGCAATGCCTCCAGATTTCGGCAGAAAGTGGGGAACAGAGTGTCTTAACACTAGGTTCCCTCTGCCTTAGCCGCTCTGTGCGGGATACAGCGTGATGCTGATATAATATATAACATATATTATAAATCAGCTTCACGTTTTATCCCGCACACATATATTATATTATAATATTAGGACCTTTAACAAGTTCTCGCTGTTTTTTGAAAGATGGCGTTGTGGCACTCTGTGCATGGAATTTCGTACGGTAACGAATCACCAAAGTAGTACTATATGTAACCTCAAATTATAGTAGAATAGTGTTTACTACAGTGTCAACTACATATTTATTTTCCCTTTGTGAAAATGTGTACTTTTGTGCCAAATAAAGTGTTTTTGCGGGGAATTTTATTGCACTGCTTTATTCAGAAAAAATCTGCAGCAGAAGCACACAGAATTCTCGTTGAGACAATGCTTTGTCGAATACAACGTGCAGAGACTGGTTTAGGCGCTTCAAAAGTAATGATTTTGACCTTGAAGACAAAGAGCGTTCTGGAGCACCGACAAAATTTGAAGACAGAATTGGAGGCATTGCTTGAAGAAGATCCATGTCAGACGTTAGTAGAGCTCGGGAAAACGTTACAAGTAGATGCGTCAACAGTTTCAAAACGTTTAAAAGCGTTAGGAATGATCCAAAAGCAAGGGCATTGGGTGCCGTATGAGTTGAAGCCGAGAGACGTAGAACGACGTTTTCTCATGTGTGAATTGTTGCTTCAACGGCAAAAGAGAAAAGGTTTTCTGCACCGTATCGTCACTGGGGATGAAAAGTGGATTCACTACGACAATCCAAAGCGAAAAAAATCGTGGGGCATGCCGGGTCACGCATCAACATCGTCGCCAAAACCAAATATCCATGGTTCTAAGCTTCTTCTCTGCATTTGGTGGGATCAGCAGGGCGTAATTTATTATGAGCTGCTTAAACCTAATGAAACTATCACGGGAGCTCGCTATCGACTTCAGTTGATGCGTTTGAGTCGCGCTCTGAAAGAAAAGCGGCCACTATACGAGCAGAGACACGACAAAGTGATTTTATTACATGATAATGCTCGGCCACATGTGGCAAAACCAGTCAAAACTTACCTGGAAACACTTCAATGGGAAGTTCTACCCCACCCGCCGTATTCACCGGACATAGCCCCCTCCGATTACCACTTGTTTCGGTCGATGGCGCACGGTTTAAGCGAGCAGCGCTTCCATTCTTTTGAAGAAGCCGAAAAATGGCTTGATTCCTGGATTGCCTCGAAAGATGAGTCGTTTTTCCGACAGGGGATTCAATTGCTACCAGAGAGATGGGAGAAAGTGGTCTCTAATGATGGAAAATACTTTGAGTAATGTCATTGTAAGCATTATATTTTAAATTATTTTTTTTAAACAAAAAAAAAACAACGGGAACTTATTCAAGGTCCTAATATAATTATATTCCTTACTATATATGTAAAATATAATTATTATAGTTTTTGTTTTATGCATTGAAAACGAAGAAGTAAATTTTAAGAATTAAAGCAAATAGATAAAACCATTATAAGAAAACATGAAAACTTTACAAAAATGAACGCGTGCTAAGCGAAGGTAGAAAGAATCAAGTGTCAACATATTTAACAAATCAAATATTTGCTAAGCATTTGTTCTTTTTCTTAGAAAAATAGACGGAAAACGCAAAGCCAGGATGGATCATAGACTCAGAGATGTTAATTAACAAATAACTACAATTAAGTCCATAAATATATTATTAATAACGATCTTTTTTCATATTTCTGCTCAGATTACTGCCAAAGATAATATAAACGTGAAGTTAGAAAACAGCTAAACGCTAATTAATGTTCGAAGTAGGACTAAGATATATATTTTTTTATCACTTTCACGCTGTATCCCGCACACAGCAGGGTAGGCAGAGGGAACCTAGTGTTAAAACACTCCGTTCCCCATTTTTTTTCTCTGGAAGCATTGCGTGTTGAGTGACGGACCTCAGCGCCGCGCTTATCCTCGATCCCAGAGCGAAGTAATGGAAATATCAATTTTAAATAAATATTTAATTTCTTCGGGTGGGGATCGAATCCACAACCAATCACATTTACAGTCACATTTTGTGCCCCTGCGCCACGACTGGCCTCACCAAAAAATATTTACATATATTTAAGGTAAACTAATATCCAAGCACTCCGTTTCCGCACCGCACCGTCCAATTTACGATACTGCGTGTTGAGAAGCGGCACTCGAACCCGAACTTTGTCTTATCAACAGAGCGAAGAAATAAGACCAATTAGACCCTGATTAGGAATCGAACCTACAACGGTCCTATTTACAGTCAACCGCTGACGCACTTAAGTAATACCACACGTATTAAGCGCCATTAGATAAACGTTTCAATATGAGACAATTACTCAAGCTATTATGTGGTGCCGAAAACTACATGAATTGAATTTATATAGCTTCAAATCCATAAAACATACGTCGACTGATCTGTTTCATAATATTTACGTAATTTTTTTAACAGTTTCACGCTTTATCCCGCATATAGTACCTAGGCAGAGGGAACATAGTGTTAAGACACTCCGTTCTCCATTTTCCGCCGAATTCTGGAGGCATTGCGTATAGAGTGGCGAAACTAAACACGATTTGCCTCAACACCAGAGTGAAGAAATGAAAATATTAAACTTTTAATTTCCTCGAGTAAGAATCGAACCCACAACTTGTCGTGCTTACAGTCACACGCTTGTGCCCCTGCGCCGAAACTGACCTCAAAAAATAAAACACGAATTGAATTTATATAGCTTCAAATCCATAGAACACGTCGACCAGTTTCATAATATTTACGTAATCTTTTGTACTTATTAGCAAATAAGGTGAGTGGTATCTATCTTTATATCTATTTATATATACATATATATGATAATTTATGAGGAAATAACAAAGTTTATAGATTCTAGAATAATTGAAGTGATGTTGTAATTATAGTAGTTATCATATTAACAAAACAGTCTTAATAAAATAGTTATGCGTTTGCTTTTATTAATTGATGAGATATTTATTCCAATAATAATGTTTTAATTGTACTAAACTTGTATATTTGTATGTATAATATAATATATATATTTTTTGGCGCGACAAAACTATGTTTTTTTTTTCAGCAACCCGCTGTATCTCTTTTTAGAATAGAACGAGGTTAAACGGAAAAAAAACTAATGTCCCTAATGGAACGGAACTAAAGGCATGTGGTTTTTAGTTCAAAGAAATAATTATAATAAATTTCACTCAGTGGAGATCGTACCAACGACCCTCGCGTTTACAGCCATTCGCTGTCCCACTGCTCCATGTGGTAGCGGCTCAAAAACAGTTTAATCTCATATTTAAGCTTATCTTTCCGCCATGCAATACAGCATCTTCCCAAGTTTAACTTCCTACAAAACCTTCAATAATGGATAATTACAGTAAAATAAATGAAACTGCAGTAAACAAATTCCATATTAAATCAATAAGAAACCACAAAATGACACAGACAAAGGACGTCACGAGCAAAATGTCAACACTAAGATAAACTTTAAGGTCGTCCCGTTTCCCACAAGTCATCAGTCATCGGTGTTTCTTGAAAACGAAATTACGCGAAATATTTCGTTAAACGCTTGCGCAAAATCGCGTCCTTGCCATTTTTTATATATTTTTTTCTTTCATAAAGTAGGCACTACTTAAGGCACTCCGCTCCACACTTTCCGCCGAATACTGGTGAGTGACACTGCGTGTTGAGTGACAGAACTCAAACATCGCTCTTTTTTCTTACAAATGAAAATATTAAAAAAATTATTTCTTCGGGCCTGGAATTGAACCTATAAATTGTCGCGTTTACAGTCACACACTTGTGTCCCTGCGGCACGACGAGCCTCTATAATATGCATATGTATATTCAAATCGTCTATTCTATATAAAATTAAATTAATTAATTAGCTCGATTTCACTTTACTCTTAAAAAGGAATGGCTTAAAGAAGTTTTTATGTGGACGAGTTTTTGTATAGCGACTACATATGTATATATAAATATAAATGACAATGAGTGAAAGTTATAGTGTTTAGTCACTTATATCTTTGGAATATTTTACTCTTCTAAAGTCATCTCTCCTACAAAAAAAAAGCTTTTTCAACACACTTCTACCTAAATATCCATAATCTTAAGGTACTAATAGCCTTTATGTTTTTCTCGATACAAGAATTTGTAATACTATAATAATAACTGACTGGTATTTCATATTTAATATTTTATTACTATTATATAACGCGACGCGATATAATCATTTTAGTAATTATCAAAGTCATTAAAATATAATTATATACAGAAGAAAATGTTTCTTCGTAAAATGTGTTCATAAGTTTAATTTTATAACAATACTTTAAGAAATGACTATTTTTTCAATGCCGTCGTGGCACAGCGGCACAATGTCCGACTGTAACCGGGACAGTTGTGGGTTCCATCCTATTCGGAGAAATATTTTTTTTTGTATCCGCTCCAAATTCGCCTCACCTTTACATTAGGTTCTACCCAAAAAATAAAATTGTTATATCTCATATATTTTTCTTAATTTTCCGGTCTGCTTGTTGTTTTTGTTGTTATCATTGTTATCCTTTTAAAACGACATTTTTCTGATCATTAATAAAACGCCACTAACGAAAATTCTCCGAAATAATTTCCACATCCAAGGACGACACCACCAGACAAACGAGTCCAAAAATCGTTAAGCAATCAACTTTTTACTTCTCACATAAACATACAAAAACCCATTCTACTTTAAATCATCAAGGTGCAAAATACTATGTTCGAAAGGAGAAATGCGTACATGTATTTCTGCACGCACCGTTACCTGAGAGCTATTTTTGGACCGAAGTTGTGTGGTGACTTGGTGAGTTTCAAGTTCTGCTGCCTCATTAGGTTCCTCGATTGCTTCCACTTTTAGATCTAAAATATTTTTAGCTTACGCATTCACATTTCTTACTTAATCTGGCCGTGGTATGTCTTTTTGCGTAACCTTTCTTTTGATTTAATTTGGTTTGTATAAAAATAGATGTTAAATATTGAAATTGGTCGTGATTAGCATTAATATTTCTTTTTAATTAAAATAAAATAAATAAAATAAATCAGCTTCACGCTGTATCCAGCACACAGCAGGGTAGGCAGAAGGAACCTAGTGTTAAGACACACCGTTGCCCACTTTCTGCCGAATTCTGGAGGCATTGCATGTTGAGTGGCAGAACTCAACGCCACACTTTGAATTACTAGTTAAATTTTAATTTTGTGAGACTTAAATTCCGCCACTCGACACACAATGTCTCCAAAATTCGGCAGTAAGTGGGGAACGGAGTGTCTTAACACTAGGTTCCCTCTGCCTAAACTGCTGTGTGTGGGATACAGCGTGAAGCTGATTTTAATTTATTTCTAATAAGTATGGATGTATTATGTCATCATAATATTAAAAACCACATAAAAAATAATTTCAATTTAAAAATCTTACGTAAGTGTCTCAGTTATTAGATCATTATCGGAAATATTATTTTAGCACTTCCTTATCTAATTTCCATAGGTCTATAAAGATTTTCTCGATTTTTCCTGTTTTTTATACTTTATTAAATACCGTTGAGATAGTATAAATAAAATTCTTAGCATTTTTAATGACAACTCCTAGTTATGTACGTACTAAGTGATTCTTAGAATGTTTTATATAACGTGTATTGTTTATAACTGGCGTATAGAAAATGATGAAAATTTTTATGTATCAATTATTCTTAATCTTTCGGTATTGTCATCAAAATTCTGAAATGTATTGACTTAAAAAAGATTCGTTACTTTAACTTACATTTTTTTTTATTCTAATAATTTGATAAATATTCCCAAATTCTAGTTCAATTTAAACATCTGTATAATTTGCACAAAAGTCCTAAAAGGGCTGTCGTGACTCATCTTCATAGATTCTTATTTAGTTGTACTAAAAATTTAGTTCGATAATTATAGCCCTCATTATGTTAGTAAGACAAGGTCGGCGTTGAGCGAACAATCAATCTTAGATTGGTGGAACTCAACGCCGCGCTGTATACTGGACCGGGATTGTATTTCAGACACAGCGTAAAAAAATCAAATACTTAATTTTTTTAAGCAAAAATCAGTTTAAATTTAAATTGAATTGACAATAATCTAAATAAGAGGCCAGTAGTGGCGCACAAAATGTGACTGTAAAACTGACTGGCTGTGGGTTCGATCTCCACTCGAGGAAATGAAATATTTACTTAAATTTATATTTCCATTTCTTCGTTCAGGTGTTAAGGACAAGCGTGGCGTTAAGTTCTGCCACTCAACACGCAATGCCTCCAGAATTCGGCAGTAAGTGGGGAAGGTTGTCTTAACACTAGGTTCCCTCTGCCCACCCTGCTGTGTGCGGGATACAGCGGAAACCTGAATAATCTAAATATGTTTGATTGCATACAATAAAGAATATACTATCAAATTATCCTCTAGTTCTACTATAAATTCTTATCCATCACTAATCATATCAAATGACAGATATATACTGGTAATTGCTATACGAGGAAAAATCAGATAAATTCATAATTTAATTGGTTCAGATTGTATTTTCCTACAATATGCCTTAGCCTTGTATTAATGGAAATGACATTTTGTGCGTGATATATATTTTTATATGAGAATTAATGCAGAATTCGTCGGGAAGTGTGGAAAGGATGTGTTAGGTTCCCAGGTTCTCTTTGTCTACCCTGCTATGTGGGATACAGCGAGAAGCTAAAAATAAAAATATAGTTATTCAATTTCGTGATTTGCTGTGTTTGGTCATCGTGTCTATGACAACCTACGCCTAAATCGTAAAAAATGACTTCCGCGTTACTTACATTATGTATACGTTATATATAGACTACTAAAATGTATGTTTTTTAAAATGTCACAAATTATTGGAAAAAGCATTGTATAATCTTAGCTTGTAAAAATATTCATATTTTAATTGACGAAAAGACCTTAGGACATTTTTAATCGATGCGTATATATTTTTTATTAACTGTAAACTTGTTTTTCTACAATTTTTTTGGAAACCTGAACACTTTTAGACTTTTTCTTTTGAAATTAACTTAAATATTGAAAAAAAAACATAATAAAGTGAACGTTTCATCTTTTAAACTTCCCACAGATAAGATAAAAAATATAAAAAACGGGTTCATCGTTTCACCGTTGGTACAATGTGAAAATAGCTACAAACCAGAAAGGAAGCTTATTCATATTCCGTTACATTGATAAATATTATTTTCCTTACTTTTGTGAGAATAACAGTTTCAATACTATAAACTACCGTTACTATGATAAAAGTAGAAGGATATTATCCCACGGCTTCTTGAATGCTTTTATTAATTCTTGATTTTTTTTTAAAATAACCCAATTGATAAATTTAAAATATCTTTTCTATAAAACGTATCAAAATTTGAGTATAGCGGATTCTAATAGTCGCTGGTTCAAATACCGCTATGTTATGTTAGGTATGTTAAAATTTATATAGGTTTTCTTAAAAAAAACTTTTCTTAGTGTATAATAATTAACAATTAAAATAAATATTTCAATAATTGCTTATATTTTTTTAATAAAATATAGTTATTTATAAAATAAATATAAAAAAAAATTCAGCTTCACGCTGTATCCCGCACGCAGCAGGATAGGCAGAGGGAACCAAATGTCAAGACACTCCGTTCTCCACTTTTTGCCGAATTCTGGAGGCATTGCGTGTTGAGTGGCAGAACTCAACGCCGCGCTTAACCTCGACACCAGAGCGAAGAAATGGAAATATAAATTTAAGTAAATATTTCATCTCCTCGAGTGGGGATCGAACCCACAACCAGTCGGTTTTACAGTCACACCTTGTGCCCCTGCGCCACGACCGGCCTCTAAAATAAATACCTGTATTATATAACATATTATTACTAACATAACCAGTTCTAATGATCGATATGATAAACAATATACGTATAAAGTAAAACATAATTTAATCAAGAAGTTTCCCAAGAATACAAATATTGAATAACATTTCTTATCACTATCACAACTCTATCACAACACTCTTCTCTCCCAATCACATATTAATCACATCATTTATAGTGTTATGTCACTTGAATGTTTCGTAGAGGAAAATTAACGTTCATATAACAGCGTGGACGTCACGCGATATTGAGAATTGAAGCCTTATAAAGATGTCAGAGGCTTCCTAGGATAATGAACTATATGATAAATATCTAGTGGTTTAGTTGTTAATAAGTTTAATTGTTTTTGGGTGTCAATTCAAATCAGTTTACATAAAATTGTAGAACGAAAAGTTTCCCCTTGTATTTCTTTAAAAGTAATCGTTTCGTAAGATAAATATGGAATCATCATATAATATGATGGCTAATAATTTTCCTTTATAATATTATTTATATCACCACTATTAATATATTTGAGGCGAAGGGCGTAGTGTGCGACTGTACGTGCGACAATTGTGGGTTTGATTTCCAATCAGGAGCATAAATTATTAAATATTTTGATTTCCTCACCCTGGTAAAAAGATAACGCGTTGCGTTTGAGTTTCGCCATTTAACACGTACCTAATATCTCAAAAATTCGGTGGAAAATGAGAGTGTCTTAACACTATAGTTTCCTCTGCCGACCCTACTTATATATATTATAGTTTACTTTAATTTTGTATGACCTACACAATATACACACAAAGAATAAAGATAAATTGTAAAAATAGAACGATATTTTACTTTAATATTATAGGTGAATAAACAAGGTTGGTTTGAGGTTAATTAAAATAACAGAAGATATGTCGCAGAAAAATACACATTCCTCTTTGTTTTATATCTCGAGAATGTATTTCATTAGAATTTATTTTGCTAGGTCACGTGAAAGTAAAATATTTTAGCTAAATTCTGAATGTTCACCTAAATAAATGTTAACTTTTTTTTCTAGAATATTGAGTGATTTGATTTTTATTCTTCACGCTGTATCCCGCATATATTAGGATAGGCAAAGGCAACCTGGAAACCTTTATTTTCCACAGAAAAATAATTGTTAAAACACGCCATTTTTAACTTTCCAGACAATTTCGGTAACATTGCAATTTGCATGTGAGGTGGAAGTAGGAACTTAACGTCGCCTTTCGCCTTCCCCAGCCAGAAAAGAACCCACAACCACCGCATATCGGTTTAATTTAGATCCCCAATTGCACCACTCTAGCTTAAACATGCAAGGTTGAAATAAAATATTACATATTTTATCAAAGAAAACAAGTAACTGTACGCGGCGTGGACTGCGGTCGGTGTCACGTATTCGCCTCTCTATATACTCTTAGATATTAATTACATAAGACATTGAGATTTGTGTAATTAATATGTAATTATTATTTATAACATATTACAAGTATACTTTAGAAATAGATTTCAAGTATTAAGATATGGTTTTGAAAGGTGATTAATAATAATGTATGGAATTACGACAGTCTCTCAATTTTAGATGACTAAATCTTAGTACGGTATTCGGTAATTTTGGTTTGTAGTCCTAGGGCTGATTGCTACCACCAATCATGCAATGGCCGGAAGTGAGATGAAATAGTTTCAGCTGATTGGTCAAATCAACTTTTAAGTAACGAGGTAAAGCGTGGCGTTGAGTTCCGTCACTCAACACAGGAAATAGGGCTTGTTGTTAGCACCGATCATGCGATGGCCGGAAGAAAGATGAAATAGTTTCAGCTGAATGGTCAAATCAACTTTGAAGTAACGAGGTAAAGCGAGGCGTTCAGTTCCGCCACTCAAAACAGGAACTTGGAGAACGAAAGTGTCTTTATGGAAACGGAATCTTTGAACACTAGGTTCCCAAGTGTCCTACGACTACTCTTATTTGTGTAGATACAGCGTGAAGCTAAAAAAACTTTATTGTCAGGAGCGAACAGTATCAAAATACATCTTAGAAACGTATAAAAAAGGTGCTTTCCATTTTCTTTCCTTATTTCTTGATGTACTTCTCAGTTTTCTACATAGAAAAAAGTAAGAATATTCCATAATATATATGGAATATATAATTAAAATAATGAATCACTTAAGTATTTGTGGCGGTAGTAAACTTAATTAATAATAAAAATAATATTTAGGGCAAGGTTCCCAGCCCTACGAATTATATTATTTCACAGCGTTACGCAAGGCTGGCGTTAAGTAGCTTAAGGCGGAAGGAAGGGCGATTTTTAACCTTGCAGCTGCTATAATAAACTATTCGATAATTAAGGTCTTTATTATTGTAGGCGTTGATTGTGGGTTCAATTTTATATATAGCAACACAGAAAGTGTGTGAAAAAAAGAGTAACTTGCAGAGAACAGAGTGATGTCTCTATTATTTTTCTATTTTGATGCCTTAATAATCAATTATTATGCAAAATTATTTTTTCTTCATTCAGAAATATAGTGGCATTCCACATCAATGGAACAGCACGACGCCTGAGCCATGAAATACAGTATCTATATGGTGCACAAAATATTGACTGAAAAAGATTCTAATATTATATTAAGGTGTCTCCTTTCTCCTACTTTCCGCCGAGTTCTGGAGGCGTTGCGTTTTGAGTGGCGGAACTCAACGCCGCGCTTTGCCTCGACACCAGAGCGAAGAAATGAAAATATAAATGTAAATAATATTTCATTTCCTCGAGTGGGAATCGAACCCACAACCAGTCGATTTTACAGTCACACTTTGTGCCCCTGCGCCACGACTGGCCTCATATCAAGATAAATATATAGAAAATTGTATTCACGACAACGTGGTCTACCTCACGCTAGACACTATACCTAGAGGTAAACAATAATATTGACATTGTAACTATACAATATATTTAACTTTATGTGGATCCATTGGGTTTAATTAAATTAACTGAAATAGGCCATTATGTCCAAACATAATATTGAGTCACTATAAAACACTCGTAAAATGAGTCACTGCAGTAAACGTTTATGAGTTTAGGTTTATGTCTCAGGTAGGTATTGGAAAAATTAATCTAAGTTCTGACTACTATTTTTTCGTTGTTAGTAAGTTGTGAATTGGGAATGATGTTCCTTTACAGGTTTCAAAATTGTAAGTTGTTGAGAGGATTTGATATTGAGGTTCCTTTTTGTTGGTGGTCGCTTTTTAATGTTTGATGAAATAACTCGTAGGCCCGTGTTTCTCAACTGTAAGGTCGATCTTAGGAGCATTCTTGAGATAAAATCAAAATTAAATCAAATCAAATTGAATCGGCTCCGCGCTGTATCCCGCACAGCAAGGTAGGCAAAGATAACCTAGTGTTAAAACACTCCGTTCCCCATTTTCCGCCGAGTTCTGGAGGCATTACGTGTTGAGTGGTGGAATTCAATGCTGCGCTTTGCCTCGTCACCAGAGCGAAGAAATGAAAATAAATATTTCATTGCCTCGAATGGGGATTGAACCCACAACTAGTCGATTTTACAGTCACAGTTTGTACCCCTACGACACAACTAGACTCGCCATTCTTAAGATTCCGTTTTAATAATCTATGAATCTACTAGTGGGCGCGCGCAGCTTCGCCCGCTTATTTGCACCCTTAGGGGTGAATTCTAAAAAAAACCACGAAACACGTGTTCAATAAAATATTTTTAACAGTCTGAATTTAAATTTTTATAAAAATCGGTGGTGATTAAAAGATTTTTCCATATAAACTTTCAACCCCTTATTTGAACCCTTAGGGGGTGAATTCTAAAAAACTATGAAACACGTGTTCAATGAAATGTTTTTAAGAGTCTGAATTTAAAATTTTATAAAAATCGGTGCCGATTTAAAAAAAGATCCATACAAACTTTCAACTCCTATTTGAACTCCTATTTCCCTTTAGGATTAAAATTTTTCAAAATCCCTTCTTAGTGGATGTTCAGATTATGAAAATAAACATCTGTCCAAATTTCACGTTTCTACCATCAGCAGTTACGGCTGTGCGTGCGTCTTACCTCAGTCAGTCAGGTACATGTCCTTTTATATATATAGATGAATAGATGAATGAGGACAGCATCTCAAAACCGATCTAATTTTAAACTGATTTTTCAAAGAACCTATTGTAAGCATTGGTGTTATGCGGAATAGAACCCACGACCTATCGCGTTTACAATCACCCGTTTGTACCCCTACGTCACAACTGGCCTCATCCTTATAATATAATGAGTACATTCACTCAGTTCCTAGGGTTTAAACAACCGTAACAAGATAGATAAGCCAGGGTCAATATCTCATATAACCTTACGCCTCCTTGCCCTTTCGGTCTAGAATCTTTATACGGTTTTATGTGCCTAGTTCGTAGATAGTAAACTAATTAATTTGATGTTTTCATTTATAAATGGTTCTTTTATTATCTTTATTATTTGTAGCTGTCTGGAATTGTCTGTGTTTATGAAAATATCTATATATGTTTACTAAATGTAAGATATGTATAGTACTCTAAATTTAATTTGTAGTTTGTTTTTTTTTTAAAAAAAGAGTTTTTTTTAGGGATTTTTAATGACACATTTTTTTTTTAGCTTCACGCTCTATCCCGCGTTTAGCAGAGGGAGCCTTGTGTTACGACACTGTTCCCATTAACTGTATTCCTAGTAACTGCATTTCCCATTTTTCGCCGAATTGTGAAGGCCTCGTTACCGGAGCCATTAAATAAAATATGAAAATATTTCATTTCTTGAAGTGGGAATCAAAAACATGCCATCCTGTCACGTTTACTTACAGTCACACGCCTGTGCCACTTCGCCACAACTGGCCTCAAACAACGAGATACAAAACATTACATATAATTAAAATATAAACATGTCCTCATACGCCCAATATTAATAATCTATCTCTAAAGTCAATCTTCGATTGTTCCATATAACTATCCAATCTGGAGATTGGATATATATATGGAACAATCGAAGATTGACGCTGGAGATAGATTATTAATATTGGGCGATAGTTGCCACGACCAAAAAGCAATTACCAATTTACTATAATAGATCGATAGAGTTTTTATAGAAAAATTGTATTATAAAAATATATATTAAATTAAATAACATTGTTTTTTATTTAAAATTCTGTTAAATGCAAATACGTATCGACCCCTTATCTGTTTAAGTATTTACAGCTGCAATTTAAAATGACAACACCGACAGGTGTTTTTAGTTTAACTAAATTAAATGTTGGTTTCCATTGCCAATATTACTATAGTTGTTTCTTTATTTTTTTATTTTATATGTACAGCGCGGGTTTGAATTCCGCCACTTAACAGGCAATGTCTCCAGAAATCGGCGGAAAATGTAAAACAGAGTGTCTTAACTTTCTGCCTATACACATACAGCGTGAAAGTGGGGACAAAATAGCGACTTGCAATTCTGATGCAATTATTTAGTACATAAACCGTTATACCTTATAAGTAGAAAAAGAAGAACACCTGGTGGAATATTCAAAGAAACATGAGCTAACATGTGATCGCTGTTGCCTTATACGAGCATGTACGCATGCAATTAAAACGGACCTCCATAGAATATTTACTAGATGAATCTTTATAACGTTATAGCGGAACCTTTATGTTTTTCTACCTTAAAGGATCTTTTGCATAATATAAGAGAACGTTGTAAGTAAACAAACAAAATGTAGGTATATTGATGACAGTTGTGGCGCAGTGCAACCAGCGCGACTGTGAACACGGCAGATTGTGGGTTCGATCCCCAATCGATGATAATGAAATATTTAATATTTTCATTTGTGAAACGACAACAGGCAAAGCGTTAAGTTCCGCCACTTAATACGCAATACCTCCAGAAATCGGCGGAAAGTGGGTAACGAAAGTCTTAATGAGAATGGAGAGTCTTAACACTAGGTTTCCAGGTTCCCTCTACCTACCCTGCTTTTTTAACATTTGATCTATCACAATTGTCAGGTACTGAAGCAATTGTAATATGTCCAACATGAATTACAACATATCTTAAATCGAGCGAAACAAATCAAAATGCACATCACATTCAGCTCAAACCGTAGTGGCTTAAGTTTTCTCATTGTTTACTGCGTTATGTTTATTTAATGACGCTTCCTGGTTGCAACAAACTTGTCAACGTAAATGGTGCATGCTAATATGTTATTCTTGTCTTGTGGGGACAGAAATATAAGTAATTCAGGTTCTGCGTCAATACGTCATGGAAAATATGGTCTTTTGCTTATGCGTATAAAATTGAAGCCAATTTATTATATATTGTTTATTGCATGTAATAAAACACAAAGAAATAGTAAAATGGCTTAACTCTAAAAGAAATCTCTTCCAGCCAACCAATGGAAGTGGATGAGAACCAAGTTCATTTGTCTATGGACCATATCGCATGCTTAATGGAATATTGACCTATTAGTCGATAGGTCAAAATTGAGTTACGTACTGATTCGGGTTTCTATTAGCGATATCTACCGTCTACTATTTAAAATATGTTGAAATTACGCATCTTTGCCACCTCAGTGATATATGCGTCTCTTTCATTCTTATGAGATTTCTCATTGTATTTTGATTGAATAGCGACTCATGCCAGTTTGTGTCTGACATTTGCGCAGTTTGGTTATTTTTATTTTATTCAACGAAGACCCAAACGTTATTGAGTGTGTTTACGACTAAATTTAAAGGTAAGTTGCATTAATTTTTTTAATTTTATATTGACAAATAAAGTTCTGAGTTAGTTTACTATTTATTTTAATAATATATTTTGTGAAACATTTAGTTTTAAGATAGTTTATCATTTAACGTAATTTTATTTTTTTAGACCCATTGTAAATTAAGTCCGTTTACCATTAAAACCTATCTAATATTGAAAATAACATTTGTAATATTTAAGTATAAGTCTATTTACTACTAAAGACTATTGTTACTTAGGCGCCGCAGTATTACTTGAGTCTTTGTATGAATAAAAATTAATGTAATATAACGCGTAATTTTTTCATAGCCTATAATATTTTTATGTTAAGTCATTGTTAGTTTAAATATAGCTTATAATGTATTGATTTGAACAATAGACATAATACACTTATTTATGTTTAGGTTCATAATGTCATCCAATAGATCAAAAAAGATAATGCAGCTTATTGAAGCTCAAAACCCTGCGCCACAACCAGTCACACTAGATAAAGAACTTGATGATTCGGTATCATCGACTCAAGTGCAGGTAACAACCAACTGTAACTTTATAAACTAGCTTTTTTCTAAACTAGCTTTTCTTCTTCTTTGTTTTATAGTTGCTAAAAATACATTTTTTTAAAGATTTTAGCTGATATAACAAACAAGCCCGAAAATCAGCGTTACTCAAACGTAGAGGAATATTTTCAAACTTTGGAAGCGGCTTCAGTCAGTAATGTTGATTGCACTGATGAGAGATATTCAAATTTTGAAAATAGCGATGTCGATTTAAGTGATCAAGATCCAACATACATCCCTTGCAAGCTTGCTGCCTCTACCAAACGCAGGGCATATTAAATCTGGGCTGAGGCACTGGTTACTAAGGATCTGGAGGTTAAAACTCAAAAAGGAAGTATAACCAAGCCTCTAGGTTCTTTAAGTGGCAAATTGCCAGAGCAAGGTCCGAGCATATCACCAAAATTGGCGAGAAGCTTGAGAGCTACCCGTCCGGAACTCATCAGTTTTGGGCGCTCTCAATGGCGGCACTTGGCAACTACATTGGAAATGACATCTTGGTCCACACGGCAAAAGAGAAAGCCGATCTTCTGGGCGCTCTCTTTGCCTCAAATTCGACTTTGGATGACCAAGGAACAACGCCGCCGACCATCCCGCAGTGCCAGAGCTCAATGCCTGAAGTTAAGTTTAACCAAACAGCTGTTAGGCGAGCTCTGTCCTCTTTGGACATCCACACGTCGAGCGGGCCAGATGGCATCTCTCCCCTAGTGCTCCGTTCTTGTGCTCCTGAGCTGACACCGATGCTAACGCGTTTGTTTCGGCACTACTACTCAGTCGGCGTAGTCCCAGACTCATGGAAGAGCGCTCTTATCCACCCGATCCCAAAGAAAGGCGATGGTTCCGATCCATCTAACTACAGGCCTATTGCTATCACCTCCCTGCTCTCAAAAGTCATGGAGAGCATTATCAATAGCCAGCTCTTGGTGTATCTAGAGGATCACCGATTGATTAATGACCAACAATATGGCTTTCGGCATGGTCGCTCAACCGGTGATCTTCTGGTTCACCTTACCCACCGTTGGGATGCGGCTATTGAAAGCAAGGGAGAGGGCCTGGCAGTTAGTTTGGTCAGTGCGAAGGCCTTTGATCGAGTGTGGCATGGGGCGCTCCGGGCTAAACTTCCATCCTATGGGCTTCCCGAGAATTTATACAAGTGGATCACCAGCTTTCTCACTGGGCGCAGCATCAAGGTCGCTGTCGACGGTTTTTGCTCCAAATATATGAAAAGGGTTTATTTTTTTTAAGTAAATTAGAAGTTTTCGTTTATTAATAGCGATTTTTTCTGCTCCATATATAAGACTTATAATTTAATTTTATTATTTTTTATCTGTTACGTTTTTTATCTGTTGTGCATTCACAACAATGTGTTGCAATAAATTGATGATTATATTTATGTCTTTTTATTAATGAAAAAATACCAATATATAATTTATTCACGGTCTGCTAATGTGAATAAACAGACCTAATCTTCAAATTTATTTTCTTCCTGTAATCATGTTCAGACTAAATACTTAATTTGTTAATATAATTAATGAATTATTTAAACTGAAACAGGCTTAAAAAGTAATGGCACATTTGTATTATAAAATATTTTCTTCACATTTATAAAACAATGACCTAACTTGAAATATACTTTTTATAACATGTTTTTAAAGGAGATAGAATTTGTTTCTGTTATTTTTTTTTTATTGAAATCTCATTAATAGCTTACCATTCTATAAAAAAAACAAGCATTCATAATCAATTAATAATCAGTTTGCATAAAAATCATCAACAACGAGGATAAGACCTCATAGCACGATCTTCTTTTGCTATTTCCCAAAAATCGTATTTTTTGAGTTATGTCAGTATTCCAATAAGCATGCGATATGGCTAGATTTCCCGTTTTTCGATTGTGTGTCCCATGTCCTCAAAGATAGCACCGGAACGTAAAAATGACCCGTTTTGCTGAATAGCGCGAAAGCGGCCGATTATGATTTAATACAAAAAAAACCAGTTTCACGTTGTATCCCGCGTACAGCAGGGTAGGCAGAGGGAATATAGTGGTAGGACATTCCGTTCTCCACTTTTCGCTGAATTTTTCAAGGCGTTGCCTATTGAATGGCGGTTCTGAACGCCGGACTTTTTGCCTTGGTGCCAGAGCGCAAAAATGAAAATATTAAGAAATAATCATTAATTTCTTCGAGTGGGGATGGAACCCACAACCGTCGCGCTTCAGTCACCCTTGTACCACTGGGCCACGGGGGCGTCAATTTTAATATAATAGTTAAAAAATAAATAAAATTATTAATTAACGAAATAAAACCGATGCCCTCATGTTAGTCATGACCCACGACTAATAATAATGTCATAAGAGATATTTTGTATTATTATTTCAAAAAAAAAAAGGAGAAAGACGTGGTGAACTGTTGGATATGTGGCAGAAAAAAAATATAATTTCAAACAAAACTATTATAACTTTGACGAACTCAAAACCTTCGTCGCGTTTACATTGACACTTTGTGCCCCTGCGCCACGACTGGCCTCAAATCGCAATCAAAAACTTAATAACCGTTTTTTTTTCCTTTTTTAATCAATACATGTGTATAAGTAAAATATTACAAATCCTCCCGACCGTTACTTGACCGTAATTAATGATATAAATTCATTTTACTCAGAATATATGATTCATATGCGAGAGGTTTTATTTTGGTTGTATTTATTGATATTCAATTTTACCGTATAAGTTCAGTGGAAATAACGATATATATAGAAAGAAGGTTGCAGGTAAAGCAAAATATATGTTATATCGAGGCGTATGTAGAGGCCAGCCGTGGCGCAGGGGAACAAGCATACGACTTTAAATGTAACAGACAGGTTATGGGTTCGATTCCCAGTCTAGAAAATTAAATATTTAAAATTTTCATTTCTTCGCTCTATTATCAGGGCAAAACGCGGCGTAGAGTTCCACCACTCAACACACAATGCCGCCAGAATTCGGCGGAATAAAATTGAAGTGTAATTAAGGGGAACGGAATGTCTTAACACTAGGTTGCTCGGTTCCTTCTTCCTACCCTGCTATAAATATAATAAATAAGTAACATTCAACACGCAATATCGAAATTGGGCGGTGCGTGGAGAACGGAGTGTCTAACACTACGTTCCTTCTCTCTACCCTACTATACGAGATACACATTTAGTAGATTATTATCGACGTAAATAATGATTTATGCGAACCGCGTTTCTTTCGAGTAAAAAGTAAATGACAATAGAGATATAAAGATAATTGAGATGCGTGAACTAATCACGGGAAAGCACTGCACTGCTACATTTTATGTAAACGTATGTGCTCGTATAATTATATAAACACAATGTTCTTTCTTGTTCACAATATCTCATAACATCAGATCTTTGACTTGAAACTTTTCAATAGTTGAAATTTAAATAATAAATGAAAAGAGCAATGATAATTCATATGTTTTGCTTCTTTTTTTTTATTTGGAAAAAATAAAAAAATTGAACATAGCGGTATTTGGAATTCGTAGAAGCGCTCTGACCACTAAGCCATACGGTTATACATTTAATTTGCTTCCAAAAGGCTCGGATTTAAATCGCTCAATTTTTTATGTTTTCTAAAAAACGTATTTTATTTTCTGAGTGTGGAACAAAATCAAAACTTATATTTTGTTTTTTTTTGTATAGCAACCACAACAATGCAGTTTAAACAATGTAAGAAAAAAAAATTGCTTAAGCACACCGATAAGTAATGAAGAAAAATAAGATAAAATAGCTTGATATTGTATACCGCATACCTAAGGCAGAACAGGCAGAGGGAACCTATAGTTAAGACACTTCACCTCGATGAGTTTCAGACAAATTGAGTGACCTAACAACGTGCTTCGTAAAAAAAAATATTAAATAAGTCATTTCCCCTGAGAATGACTGGCGGTTCGTTTCCTCGCGCTGGTAAAAAGTACCTTTTTACCGAACCGAAACGAACCGTTGCATTTAGCCAGACGCCACTGCGCCACGACGGCCTCTAGACAAAATCAGTTTCATATATTTTATTTCTATTTCTCTTTATTTTTGCAAAAAATAAAAACTTTACGTTGGGTTATGAGTGCCCGACCGCCTTCACCTACTTGGCGAAGTACCATTTTATAGCGCTATTCATTCCAATCCATTGTTTTATAGACTGTTTTCGTTTCTTATTTATAAATACGAAAAATTTATTTGTGAATCAAAATGAGACTAATGGAACAATAACCTTACTTTAACACTCATAGAAATTTATTTTTTCAAATAAATATTTAAATTTGCAATTATTCTGATTTCGTTTTATATATTTTTGAGTTTTGACAGATACTAGTATCTGCTAGCACTGGACACGTCAATAAACTAGGCCATTTGAGATATATATTTTATTGAATATAAATCTGGAGTGCTAAATGGTTTGTTTTTAATATGAAACTAAAAAAGTTTAAAAAAAAACCAAGTAGATGCGGAAATACGTTTTTTTTTCAAGAAATCATGGGGCCGTAGATCTGAGAATATGGTTTGAATTTCAACTTGACATCTCTAAACCTTCCTGAGATAAAGGCTCTTGACAGACAGACAGACAGACAGACGGACGGACAACGTAGTGATCTTATAAGGGTTCTTTTTTTTCTATTCAGTTTAATGTTTATTTTTCCATTCCTTACATAACTTCAACAATTTAAAAAAAAACTAATTCTTACCTTAACATCAATAAGTCGAACAGTGAAAGCAGCAGCATCAGGAGCTGTCAGACGCAACTGACAGGCGCTGGTCGACGAGGAGGAGGGCGGCCGGAGCAGGGTGAGGGCGAGCGCGGCTCCGGCGTCCACGTTGCCGCCCACTTCGACTTCCTTTGTGTGCCCGCATAGCAGGCTTAGGGAGTGTGCTGATAAAAAAAGGTATTATTATTATTTTATTTTATTTTCAAACTTATGAAATAAAAAAGAGTAACGGTGGTGGGTTTGATTTCTACTCAGGGCAATGCCTCCAGAACTTGGCGGAAAGTGGGAAATGCACTCCATTTCCCACTTTCCGCCTTACCCTGTTGTGTGAGGGATACAACGTGAAGCTAAAAAAAATAATCAACACGCTAACCTTAACTAACCTTAATAGAATTAATTTCAAGTATTTTATAATAAAAATAAGCTTCTTATCAGTAACCTGTATGACATGCATACTTATTAAGACGTCAGTCAACTCAATACAAATATTTGAACTAAAATAGCTGCGTTTGCGCATCGTTTAGGTATAGGTATTGCGAGTAAGCATATGTTACTGAGAGTTATAACGATGGTGTATTTTTTCAACTTTAATATTATGAAGGTAATATTAATAATTATTAAGTATTTATGTATAACTTATGATTTCTCGGGAGATAGAATTTCCGTGAAAAGTGGTAAACGGACTGTCGGAACACTAAGTTCTAAGTTCCCTTTGCCTCCCTCTAAATATACATATATTTAAAGCATTATACATTTAAAAATAAATGTAGATATTAAAAATAGACTTTTATTCAGAGTGTTTTGTCAGCATCACTTTAAATGAAACTGTATAAAAGACTAATACAATTAAAAAGTTTTTTTTCCACAAACGAAAAAGTGATTTTTTCAAACAAAATAAATAATAAAATTATGACACGCAGACAATAACCTAACATCGTGAAATGTAAATCCTACGTCTAAACTGTTGGTGTATCTTGATTAATTTCTTTAGGTATGGGTCTAAAATATTTTACCCTATATGCTGTTCCCATAAAAGGAGGATGCTTCCACCATGTATATAAAAAATATTTATAAAGTATCCGGAAACTTACAAGTATGTCATACTTATACGTATAAAATGTACATTTAAAAACTCCGTTCTTTATCGAAATTCTTGCAAATCAACTAACTCATTTAGATAAAAAACTCTATATGTTAATATGCAACATTATGTCCCAAATGCCATATCATTAACATTTTGTACCGGTTTTTTAATGTCTTCTTTGTTTTTTTTTTGGTCAAGATCGTTGTAAGTATTGCTAAAATGTGCTAATAATTTAAATTTTCACAGACTATAACAGTTTTTTTTTAAATAATTTATAAATTTTATTTAGCTTAGAATTTTCTTTTGTTTTTTATGTCAAGCTTAAAAAATAATATAATATTAATAAATATTTCTTTATGTGTAGTATTATTATGTATGGAATTTATATATTGGAGAGTTTTTAAACTATAAAAAATAGGTATGAAGCTGTCGTGACACAGATTCTGATTGTAAACATGACGATGGTGGATTCAATTCCATCTTTGAGGAAATTAATTATTATCTCGCTCTGGTTCTTAACACAGCAACGTGCGGTGTTAAGTACCGCCAGTCAACATGTATGCCTACAAGTTAAGGTAAAACAAGAAAGACGAAAGTAAGAAGAAAGTTAATTATATATAATTATAATAAATGATCATAAAAATTGAGAAAAAAAAGTACAAAACAAAGCACAAAGAAGTAGCAATTAACAAACAATACATTATAATACGAAACATTAAAAATATTTTAAAAGCATTTCGATTTTGGACTTTTAGCCGAATACCCTTTACTGGCAAAACCTGTTCCGAGCGTATAAACGTTCTTAAATATGACTATTTTTGTTGACTGGCGTCTGTGTCGAATTTTGAAGCGAAGTTTCTCGTCCACCGATGACTCATTAAGCATGTACGTATACCTATTTACTATATAGTTAGTTGGTGGTAGTAAATACTAAATACCTCCCATAATAAAACCATTTATGGCTATATCTATTAGAGCGGGAGAAAAACAGAAGTTTTACATTATTAGAATGTTTTGGATGTTTATATGTTTGAAATGAAGGAAAAGAATAAAGAGAAAACGAACAATAAATTGTCCTTTCTGATTTATTTATATTTATAGTTGTATGTCGCCAGACAACGCGCAATGTCTCGAAGAGTGAGTGGAAAGTAGACGGAGTGTTTTAACACTCGATTCCCTTTATTTACCCCGTTATATGCGAGATACAGCGTGAAGCTAAATCAAAAGTTGCAAATAACAACCGTGCTTTTGAATTTATAGAAGAGACCTTTTAAATTTATAGAAGCGAAGTGAAATAGATCGAAGCTTCACTTTGCCTATTAGTACTATTTATTTCAAAGTACGTACAACTTTAACTTTCTACTTAAATTTGTTTTTTTAACTGAGTAATTAACTTAACTGAGTAATTTTCAAAACCCTGCTGTTTCATTTAAGACATTTCCGTTATCCATTTACCGAATTTTGGCGTTGATATTAAAGTATTAAATATTTCATTTCCTCGAATGGAAATCGAACCCACAACCAATAGCGTTCACAGTTGATAAGTAAGTTGGCTATCAAAGAAACGAGAGCAAATTTATATATATATATTTATATATTATAGTAAGTTGTACAATCATCAGCACCCAGCGTGATTTCCACTGCAATTGCACAAAGTAGGTAAACCATGTGGAATGTCTATATTTAAATAGCATTCTAACATAGGTTTATTTATAGAATAACTTTACGTAAACCCATCCCATGTTGTTTCTTATATCTTGGTTAACAGAAAGTTAACCGGCGCGTGCGCCGCACTGACGCCACGACTGACAGCTAACGATGTTTTTACTATGAACGTATAATTTTACTTTGGATAAATTTACACTATGTGGTTCAGTGGGAATTTGTGTTGTAATAGTAATAGGTTCAATAAGAGTGTTATTTGGGGAATATTTTTTATTATTGTTTCAAAATAATACCTATTTATTTTATAATATCTTTAATAGTTTTAATATTCCACGCTATATATATATATATATATATATATATATATATATATATATATATATATATATATATATATATATAAACATTGTTATTTATAATAATGTCAATTTATCAAAACAAAACAAATAGTTTTTATACCACCATTTAAACTGAATTATTCACAAAAAATATTTTCTTTCATTTCTATATACATAAAAACTAGAACTCAAACCTATACGCAAAATTTTCTTTAAAGAACTGTCTAAGAAACGCACGTGTGCACCATCATCGGTAACACTAGCTTGGTAACAACTAAAAAAGTGCATATCTATTTATAGCTGGTTTACGTAAGAAACAGAAAGCTGCATGTCTCGAAGCCAGTCACGTTGCTGATCGTGGAGCCTATATCTAGATTTTACTATGATTTACTTAAAGTAAATGTTTTCTTAGGCTTTATATTTATAACATTTAAATTTTTTTTTTTTATTATTATAAATTTTCTTCAGATTTTTTTGTTTTGATGAAGAATGTTTATAAAGATTTAAAAAAAAGTATCAATTATCAGAAACATTTAAAATATAAAACAAGATTTATTACTAATTAGAAGAAAATAAATTAAGTAACATCCAAAAGAAAAAATCAAAATTTTCCCACAGAAAAATTTAAAAAAACACTCAAAAAAAATCTAACCAACCTATAGATTTTTTACAGCCTGTCCTTGTGATTTACGATGCATAAAATTGATTTAAATCGCTAATTAAACTAACGATTTATTACACGAACGTCTACATATCTACATATATTTTTCTTCCTGCATCTCAAGAAGCCTAGTCAGTGATTTTGTAGGAGTATCACATACAAGTACGTACCACGTTTCTGTACATGTTTCTATTCCAATTGGAATGGATGCCACGGATTGTATGAATCATACAAACTTTGTTATCCAGTTACTTGATAAATCAAATCAGTTTCACGCTGTATACTGCAAATAACAGGGTAGGCTGAGGGAACCTAATGTTAAGACACTCCGTTCCCTATTTTCCATCGAATTTTGAAGGCATTGCGTTCAGTGACGGACCTCAATACCGCACTTTGCCTTAATGCCAGAGCAAAAAAATGGAAATATAATTTTTTATTAATATTTGATTCATTTCATCGAGTAGGGATCGAATCCACAACCAGTCTCGTTTACACACTTGTGCATCTGCGCCACGACAGGCCTCATAAATTTCAATACATTATATTTTTTTGTATATCTATTGCAGATTAACAACGCATCATTAGCCAAATATAATACAAATTTAAATAAAGATAATTCTTGGACTGGGCATATTCATATTTTATATTTATATTCTTTTTCAAACATGAAAAATCATTACAGCTTTAAAAAAATTGCCACTTTTTTATTCAAAATTGTGTTGTGACGTTATTTCTATGTTATTTCTTTAGCTTCACGCCGTACGGGATACAGCACGTAAGCAAAAGGGACTTGGACATGGGAGCCTAGTGTTAAGACACTCCGTTTCCATTACAACAATTGCGTTCTCTAATTTCCGCCGAATTCTAGAGGCATTGCGTGTTGAGTGGCGGAACTCAACGCCGCGCTTCGCCTCTTTACTAGAGAAATGAAAATATTAAATAATCCATTTCTACTGAGAATCGAACCCAGAAAAGGAACCTTTCACGTTTACAGTCCTACGGTTGTACCTGACCGGCCTCGTGTCCCGGCCGGCCTCTACTTCTTTGTTAAATAAAAAACATACTAACAACACTATACTAATAATTTAAATAATATTTTCCATAAGTATTTGTAATTTAAATATTATTGTTTTAACTATTATAAAGAAACTTAACGCTGGCAATACAAAACAGCATTATTTTTACGGCCATGCCTAATTCTCTTGCGCAAGACCACCGTCACGTGGTCAGCTGATATTTTAAAAATACAGTAAACTATACGTAAATCCCCGTAACGCTAATAATACGTCAAGGTTACCTGTCATTGGCTATATTAATACGTTATTTTACTATATTTTAATTTGGTTTTTCGTTTTTTTCTTTAAAATTATTTATTTTAAAAGGGAAATGTGAAATTAAACGTTTTAACGTAGCAGGAATTGAACCCACGCCTCTTGCAAGTCCTTTAAGATCTTAGAACTAGGTAATTAAAAAAAATACACGTTTCGTATTATATTTTAATACTTATCATACATTTAATCATTAGATCCACTGTGCACTCTGCATATAATTAAATAAAAACATATAACACAAAATGCTGTATATCAGCAAAATTTTTCCCGACAATTTTTATAACAAAACGACCGGTCAAGTGCGAGTCGTACTCGCCTATCGACGCTTCGGTATCATTTTTAAAATTGTAGGTCAACGGGAAGTACAATTTATGAGAGTTACCAAAATTAACTGATCCTATTAAGAGGTCCGTTATTATCTTTTATGGTACGGAATCCTAAAAATTGAGAGAAATTAACAAAAATATGTTTAAACTTTAAAAGAAAACCATTTATATTTCTAAGTTTTTACTGTACCCGCAAATGCATATTAACGCATACGATACGGTTATTAGTGACTCAGTACAATTGCTCGTGCTATAAATTTATACATGTATATAGTTATATATAGTACTGATAACCTGCTGGGCGCGATTTTTTTTTAACGTCACGCTGTATCCCGCGCACAGCATAGGCAGAGGGAACCTAGTGTTAAGACACTCCATTCTCCAATTCAAGAATAACTGATGGAATAAACAAATTCAAAATATAATGATTCAAACGAAATTTTATGTAAACGTTCCTAGGATAGTGTAATAGAACACTAATAAGAATTTAAAAAAATAGTAGGGTAAATTAAGGAAACTTAATGTTGAGTCACTTTGTTTCCACTTTCCACAAAATTTTCGAGAATTTTTTTTTAGTGATCCCAACGTCACAGCAAAATAAAGCAAATACAAATACTCATTGTTAGTTATATTACAAAAATGATATATTTAAACTAATACATTACATTAATTATCTTAAACAATAAAACTAAAATATAGATTTAATATAAACTTTCGTATTAAAAATACATTCAAGGTAAAATCTTGATAGCTGTGTGTTATTTATTCTTAGTTATGATAATGTATTTTAGTACTTTAGTTAAAATATTAAATAACAATAGTAAAGTAAACTAATTATTTAATAGTTAAGGCAAAATAAACGATGGTCACGTGCGTCGTAAATCATAATAGATTTACTGCCTTTGCTTCGTTGGTCTTGTACCTAGGTCGTTATTAGGTAGTAGATTCAGTGCTCGGTTGAAGTAAGCTGAAGTAAGTGTTTGTTACAATTTTCTAGTTTTAAATCGTTGTGGCGCAGGAGCGCAAACGTGTAAATGGAACGTTAGGTGGGTTAATGGTGGGTTCGAATATATTATTATATATTATTATTTTCATTTCTTCGCTTTGCTAACAGGACGTTGAATTCCACCAATCAACGCGCAATGCCTCGAAAATTCTGCGGAAAGTGAGAAACAGAGTGTCTCAACACAAGAGTTCCCTCTGCCTACTATATGCGGGATACAACGTGAAGCTGATTTAAAATACCAATATTAAGATTAAAAAAAACTTAACAAACATATAATTTTTTCAAGAATATAATGTTTTATAATCGCTAATTTTAAACAATTGTGGAAATTAGTATATTCTAAAGATATATGTGTCTTTAAATACCTAAGAATTTTCTTACAATTACCTCGAATACATCCGTTTTATGTGTGCCAAGATACGGTTAGACCTAACTGTCCCCTTCAGCTAAGAATCTTCTCATGGGAACCACTCCGGCCTCATTACCCACTAACTTGGAAATAAACCTTCTAAACAATGAACGTTAGCAAAAACTTAATTTTATTATTACATTTATTTTTTATATTGTACTTATTTATATATTTAGGTTCTATTTGGCTTCGTTTTTGGTAGCAGCAACACTGTTTTCCAAGCTGCCGTAGCTTTATGTTTATCGTCTATTTGAAACAAAAAGGTTTTGGATGTGAATTTAAAATACGATTTCTGGTTCTCTATGGTGAGTTTTAATTTTAACCTAATTTCTAGCTTCACGCTGTATCCCGCTTATAGCAGGGTAGGTGCACGTAACAAAATAACCCAGTGTTAAGACCCTCCATTCCCCTTAAGACATTTCCGTTGCCCACTTTCCGCCGAATTCTAAAAGGGCGCGGGGCCGTGCTTTGTCTCGTCACCCGAGCGAAGAAATGTAAATATTAAACATTTGAGTTTTCACGAGTTGGCATGGAACCCACAACCATCGCGTTAACGTGCCGCTTCACGGTATATGTCTTATATTTATACAAAAAATTGCTTATATGGCACACATGGTATAAATTTTAGCATAATAAGGGCTTACATTAAATTTTTCCATCGCCAAACGTCAAAGTTGACCTTCTCAGTTCATCTGCGAACATTTAATGAACGATAGCAACCAATTGACCTTCTCACTTTGTTAAGACATTGAAATATTTCATATTGGACACAGTTTTAAATAGTTCAAATAATGTCAATTATCTTTCGTGTATTAACATTTTTTTTTATGTTTCGATCAGGCCAGTCGTGCCGCATAACATGGGACTGTAAATGCGACTGGTTGTAGGTTCGATCCCCACTCGAGGAAATGAAATAGCTATTTACATTTATATTTCCATTTCTTCGCTCTAGTGTCGGGGCAAAACGCGGCGTAGAGTTCTGCCACTCAACACGCATTGCCTCCAAAATTCGGTGGTCAGTGGGAAACGGAGTGTTCTAATACTAGGTACCCTCTGCCTACCCTGCTGTGTGCGGGACACATCGTGAAGCTGATGTTATTTTTTTAATATTTGGATGTAATTTTTTATTAGTAAAATTTCTAAGGTGGTCACTAGAATATTCTAGGGTGAGTCCGGTCCGACCGATCGACCCTATCTAGTAGTTTTTTGAATAATCCGAAGATTATATTGTATTATGAAAATATAAACACAAATTAAAGCCAAAATTAACTGGTGCAGTGTTTCACGTTGTATCCCGCAAATATCAGGATAGGCAGAGGAAACCTAGTTTTAACTTTTTAAGACACTCCGTTTCCCACGCACCGCTAAATTTACGAAACATTGCGCTTTAAGTGGCAGAACTCAACGCTGCACTTCCTTCTTTTTCTCCATCCATTAATATTCCTAGCACTGTAGTGCCAATCGGTGGCAAGTCACAGCCCTGGTTTGATACGTCTTGCAAGCTTGCTGCCTTTAGCAAACGCGAGGCATATCAAATCTGGGCTGAGGCACTGGTTACTAAGGATCCGGAGGTGAAAACCTCAAAAAGGAAGTATAACCGAGCCTCTAGGTTCTTTAAGCGGCAAATTGCCAGAGCAAGGTCCGAGCATATCGCCAAAATTGGCGAGAAGCTTGAGAGCTACCCGTCCGGAACTCATCAGTTCTGGGCGCTCTCAAAGGCGGCACTTGGCAACTTTAGCCAGCCTTCGCTTCCGCCATTACGCACGGGAAATGACATCTTGGTCCACACGGCAAAAGAGAAAGCCGATCTCCTGGGCGCTCTCTTTGCCTCAAACTCGACTTTGGATGATCAAGGAACAACGCCGCCGACCATCCCGCGGTGCCAGAGCTCAATGCCTGAGGTTAAGTTTAACCAAACAGCTGTTAGGCGAGCTCTGTCCTCTTTGGACATCCACAAGTCGAGCGGGCCAGATGGCATCTCTCCCTTAGTGCTCCGTTCCTGTGCTCCTGAGCTGACACCGGTGCTAACGCGTTTGTTTCGGCACTCTTACTCAGTCGGCGTTGTCCCAGACTCATGGAAGAGCGC